>DWNJ01002516.1:0-10465 GCA_018250275.1 Udranomia eurus
TTTTTTATTTATTTTTGGTTTTGTTAAGGTAGCAAATGAGCATGCAGTCCACCTGATGGTAAGTAGTCACTGGACGTTTTCGATCCACCTCGGACAGGATTTAAATTACGTCTAAGGTTGACAACAGATGCGTTGCTCCCACTGAGGACTAAATTGGAATGCTCTGTCAATAGCTCCCTCATCACACTCTTCAAACCAGAATACAGCAGCCCGAGCACTGCATACTACACTGTTATAAGGCAAAAAGAATTTCACGATATTTGTGGAACATTTTATGTGCTAAGTAAATACAATGAATCAAATACTTTTTCAATTAACTACTATTGTTATATATTTTTGTGTTTTATATTTTTTACTCAAAACTAAGAGGAACGATAGTCAATTATCGACATTACAATAACACATACCTAATTCAGAAGAGAAGTACGCGAAGTTGTTTTGAAAATAAAAACAAACATTGAACAGTCGAAAATATATTTCATGTCCGTCAAAATGTTATATTATGTCAGAACGCCTTTGATAAACTAAATTACAAAATATATATTTAAATAATACGCACTGTAATAATACAATATAATCTATTCTGTAATATTATATCATTAAAATAATAGCAGTTAATAAATATTTAAGATACGTGGGCCACATTAGGCGCGTCGGAGTCTATCATAGGAAGACAAGTTTTATTTTCATATAATATCACAATTCACTTTTTTTTAACAGAACTATGCAGCGTTTAATTAATTTTTGTCTCTCAAGTCGTTGCCAACAGCGCTATAATATTTTTTGATTGTTGTAAATGTGCTTTTTGTATTTTTATCCAATGCCCAATTCAAGAAACGCTTCGAATAATGACATGATCAATTTTGATACAATTGATTCAATTGAGGGCACTTTTTTTTCTATTGACGACCAATTCCAATTCGAGTGATTGATCAATGTGCGACCGTGGAACCTATTTAAGACCCTAATTCATAAATCAGGTTTCAAACAAATTGTCATATTTTTTGTAAAAACATTTATTGTCACGCGAATATGTCACACCTTCGGTTAAACAAAGGTACAATTATATTGTTTGCATTTATAACATTTGCCCTTGTGAAGGTGCGATATGTTCCCCCTAATCTACGTAGTTAATGTGTGAGCACACAATACAAGAACCGTCATTTCAAATATTCTCGTTCCAACTTGAATGATATGAGAATAACGCATCTCGCAACAATATTAACATCTTTGAGCGCTGCTACTAATAACCCGGTTTAATATAATTATGATCTCTAGTTTATTCAATTATATAAATGTAAACAATCGTATATTATGCACTCGTTACAATGCCAGAAGCAATATATTACAACAAGAAATGAAACGAGTTTTTTATTATTATTTAATATTTTAAAAAAACACCATAAAAATATTTTATCTTAAAACTTTAGTGTTGAATTATTTTGAAATCGAATTCAGTTGTTTAATTGTAATATGATTTTTTATCTACATAAATTATTTATATTTAAGTACAAACAAATCAATTATTTCATCTGCTATGTATAATTTATTATATTTATATTTGAATAGACTTGTTCAAGTGCGTGAGATAATGATCAAACTGTAATTATGAATTTATATATATTTTAATATTACTTAAATACACCCGTTACTAATTGTTTTTTATAAGTCATAATTAATAAAATCGTAGTGTTATAATTTACAGTTATTATCGTATATTATCGTGGAACCGTTCATTATTGTACTGTTCATAAAAAATCATTTGACATCCGCTGTCAACTATACACAAAAGTTCTGATAATTTAATAATACATTAATTAATGCACATCCAATTTTATTAATCTTAGCTTCCATTTGAAATAAATAATTCTTTACCATACCACTGTATATAAACAAAGACTTGCTAAAAGTTCAGCCATAGAATTTCGTAACAAAATACTTATATATTTTGTATATCTACTTAAACTTTATATACCTAAATAGTGGTACAAAGATGAAATGTTCCGATGGTACCTAAAAAGTATTCTCTACCAGTCAACCAAGCATAAAGAATCCAAAAAGTCAAGATTTAAAGTTAGTGACCACTTAACTTCAGACTTGTGTACGATTTTCTTACTAAATTCTATGATAGTGATCATTGCCCTAACATTTTATCTTAAATTCGCATCAAAATTATTGAATTGTTATTTAAAAACGTGTGTTCTAATGAATAAACTACTATAGATCAAATAACTCGTAGGTAACATACCTAATAATTTGCTTATATTAGTAACAACATGGCTTCCTAAAGAATGTGAAGTACAAAATCAATTTTTAAAATTCTCATGTTGATGTGTAATATTTTTTATATGTATCGATAAGATCACGTTTTGAAATGTTATATGACGTATGGAAATTAATATTTTTCGGTTGTTATCAAAATAGTACAATATTTGCATTTGCATTCATTTTGTAATAGTTAAGACATTATTATTAGCCCGACAATCGGTTTTCGAGAAATTCTACTCACATCAGCCATAAATTGGCCTCATTTATTTAGATGAAATGCGTTTTTATAAAAAGTCGAATAATTAAGAGTTTGTCGTAATAATTTTAACTTTTTATCTTGAAATTTTGCTGTAAGTCGACAACGTTAAACTTTTTGTAGTTACATAATAGTTGAATGATATGCCTACTGTCTTAAAAATACACGAAGGTGCACAAAAATGTTGAAAAAAAGTCAAATTCGAAGATTCTACACAACAAAGACTTGTAACATTGTGTACAGTGAGCAAATAAGTGATCCAAGATTATGTGCCTTCTTCGGTTTAGACAATTTTGCGGTCGTCGACTTACTAAAATGACGTGCGTGTATTCATTACACCTTATCGATGTGGTGTCTCACTGCCTTTAGAGATTATGATTAGTTAATGTTAGCCTAGGAACAGTCCGCTGTCCCCGACGCTGCCGTGTTGGCATTCGCGCTTCATGTGTCAGTAAAGATGTTGAAATGTAACATTGCTTTTTATTTCATACAAGCTGACCCGGCGCACTTCGTACTGCCTCATTCCCGTTCCCGATCCCGTACCCGTTGCCCGTTGCAGGAAATGGGCTACATTGTATGCAACATAGCAGACCCGACGTAATTCATTCCGCCTATCAGTCAATGAATATTATTGGTGGCTTGTAATTTTAAATCAATGATATACTCTAAAGTATTTTTTATTTGATTCATAGTGTAATAGACAATTTTGATTAATATTAGATAGTGAAGCTAACGAACGCATTTATTTAGATTAGAAGGATTAATACTGAACAGAAAAACAGCCTCGAAAATATATCGTAAATTTTTTTTATCGAAATTTTGAACATAAAAGTAGTTATAATGAGTTAAATATAAGAGATAAAAATATGCTATCGCTGACTTTTGTAGTATTGTTATATATCTACAATTCTGTAGTACATTACTTTCGTGTATCTCTGCTAGGTTAGCTTAGTAAAGCTCACAGCAGTCGAGATTTTTTACAACCGCGCGACATCTTCAAGATCAATCATTATATTTCAGTTAATCTACATAAAACCGTAATATATTATTAACCTAAACCTTCCTTATGAATTATCGTCGTTCAGTATATTTTGAGAAAATCGCGAACATACATACAGACAACGTTTTTTTATAATATGTAAGGAATAAGGATACCCCTAGTATATTGTACCAGTATCAACGTCAGAAATATTACTTTAAAAGATCACGTAAAATTATATTAAAAAGACAGTACACCAATTCAACTACCGAGATGGAAGCATTAAGGACTTGAGTAATTATTGGTTTATATCCCGATGACAAGTGGTCACTGCCGGCCATGAACATCTGTAATAAACCCAAGAGAGGATCGAAGTTCTGTTTTAGCTGGACCACAGATACGTTGCTACCGGAGGACTAAGTTAGAACGCCTCTGTTATACCTATGTTGTGACTGACCTGGTCTGCCCTTACCACACCCTTCAAACCACAACAGTAATAGCCCTTTATAAGACAGAAGTAGATGTGACAATTATGCCTTCGGAATCGAACCACGAAATGTTTTACCACCATCCAAATAAAAATATTCAGTAAAAATAAAATAAAGTATGTAGTTATGAACTAGGAAGAAATACGGGTACAGGACTTTACGAGTTCTTTCATCATCGGGCGTCATTTGTCTAAATAATTGACTAGGTGCTCAATACTCATAGCCCCGTACTTTAGACATACCTTGTGGTAGAAAATGAAATAAAAATCATTTTTTTAAACAACTTATAGGTATATTTAAAGAAAAAGATAGTTTATTTACATTATGTATGTGTGTTGTGTGTTAAGTCAAAAATGTCAATCACACTGTTTATGTTTTCCTCGTCATAACCGGCTGACGACTGGCATAACATGGCATGTTTTTTGTTGACTGTTGTTTGTTGTTTTGACTTGTAGCAAACAAAATTGTCTTGATCAGAAGTTGGGATAATAAAATCAAGGACTTCAAATGACAGTTCTAGACAATCAGTCTAGTCTAGTGATAAGTTAATAAATTACTACAGGAACTATGAGAGTGAAATTAAACTAATTAGAACTGTTTAATGTCTGAATCGGACATGTTCTATACCATTTATATATATACTGTTCTAAACCAATTATTTTATTTGTAACACCTTTGTCAAACAGTCAACAATAGATAATTTTCAGTTCCAGTTTAAATGCTTTACAAGTTTTAAATTGAGGATTGGGGTTTCAAGACACACTACAGTATTACAATTTATACAACACACAACACAATACAATTGATATTCTAATATGCTTCTCATTTAAGCAAAATAAAGTACTATGTACAAATCATACTCTCGGTTCCCTGATGTTTTTTCGTAAAGACGCAGTGCTCGAAGGTCCACTTCGGAAACATTCGCTTGTATAAATTGAGCAGCACCGTGTCCTGAGACTTGAGCTGTCCGTCGAACACGCACTTCATGTGACCGTGTGTACCTGGAAAGTACATTTATTCATTAACATGTTATAACAGGTCATTCAAAAGAGAACCAAGGAAGAGCAAACAGGTGACAGTCGTGTACCCACGGGATGGTACAAGGAGCCGGGGTCGCAAAGCAAGAAGATGAAATGTCTGCAGGACCCCTTTGTATAGGATGGTGGCAGACAGGCCGGTGGGATAGTAAGGCACAAAAAAAATTAAATTTATGTTGTTAATTTGATTTTTTTTATTTAAATACATTAACGATTTCGGAAAATAGAGGCTTTATTTATATTTTATAAAACAGTTCATGAAATCATACTTCATAGGACTTCGTCAAACTCGATGGAACCTTTTGACTTTCTCTGGCAATCTTACAACAAATGCTATCATTATTAGATAAAGATAACACAATATTAAAAAAAATTACAGCGACTCGTTCCTCCGAGCATAAAAGATTGCACACATTAGTTTCCAAAGCCCTTCAACCAAAGTCCGTTTTCGATACACTCGTTCCCCTATGATTTAACGACTACAAAAGTTCAAATGTAGTAACCAGTTGGTAGAACCTAACGTACATAATATTATAAGCATATGTGCGTTCGCTTATGCTTATGTTCATGCGTAAGTGCGACCGAGTGTATGTGTATTTTTTTCTATAATCTTTACGTAGCAAACGAGCATGAAGTCCACCTGATGGTAAGTGGTCACTGCCGCTCATGGACATCTGTAATCAACCCAAGATAGGATCGAAGCTTCTTCTTAGGTCGACCACAAATGCATTGCTACCCCTGAGGACGCAATTGGAACGCGTTGGATAAATATCCCTGACCACACCCTTCGAACAAAAACACAGCAGCAAGAACACGTTTGCTATAAGGCAGAAATAGATGTGGCGGTGGTATCTCCAGAGTATAACCGTAGAACATTCTTCCACCTTCAAAATGAACCACATATTGTCTATTTGGACGATTTTGGTTTGACGACGACATTATTTAAAAACGAAACTCACCCAATGGCTCCTTAATGTGTCCCTTTCGACCCAACTTCGTCCTGAGTTTGCAAGGCTTGAAGTACAAAACATCGTCTCTATTGAAGAACATGAATCTTATAACTGCTGATTTCTTGTGAACCTAAAAAACAAAAATTTTGTAATAATCAATATTGCGAATGGAGGTCAATGTTAAAACCTACCTGTAGTTGAAGTTCAATTCACCAATTTATACAAAATCAGTGTTTTGTGATCATACAGATTTAGATATATATTATTACTTCTTCATTAAGCAAAATTGCAAGTTGTATTTCTTTTGAGAAGTAAAAGATCTTTAACCAGACATATCCAAAATATTATAGTATTAAATTTAATAAAAATATTACGGCCATGCTGAAAACTGTTTCACACAAACATTTTATGTATTTCATTATACTGGCGTATGGTTTGGTGTAATACTTAACAAATTTGAGAGTGACCATGTATATCAATAACAGTACACTACTAGACCATACATACAATACATCTTTAATAATCAATAAAATCCATAACTTATATACAATACATTCTAATTTTACCTTGAGTGGATGGCCAGAAAGAATAATCCTCTTAATAATCAGTCGGTTTGGATCACAAGACAACAGCTTCCCAGTTGCAACTAACTCCAGTTTTGAATTAGTTTCCTGAAACCCAAAGCATAATCATGACTATACAATGTTTATAGATTTTATAAGATAGATATTACAAGATAATGCAGCAGATACCTTCATTGTTAAGTGGTGACAGTAATATAATCTCTGTATTGCAAAGACGTAAAAGAAAATTGACACTATAGCAAAAAATACATTTTTTCAAAATAAACCATTCAACAAATAACCTGTTAACAGAAAAACCTATAAGCAATAATAATGTCCTGTTAACAGAAGGACCTATGAGCAATAATAATGTCCTTTTAGCAGAAGGACCTATGAGCAACATTATGTCCTGTTAGTAGAATTCATTCATAGAACTTACCTTGAAACAAAGTGCTGTAGATGGACCGAATTGAATGGGTGCATAGAAAGATGCCACACACGTAGATGCTGGTTGGAAGAATTTTTCATACTAAAACAAGAAAGATTTTTAAATTGACAAGTCAATCAAATATACAAAAAACTTAAGAATATGCATTTTCACACCAACCTTATGTTTACTCCCATTGGTGTGTTGGCTGAAAACTGGATTGACAATAAACCTTCTGTAGCCAACTTGGAAAATGAGGCGTTCTTTACTCTTGATGGGCTCAACATCGTCTCCGGTCCGCTTTAGCACTACATTCATCAAAGACATCTTGAGCTCGTACGGCAGCATGCCAAACATGATGAGAGGTGTCTTACTGTTAGCTTCACGAAACGAGTCCCACATAAACTTTACTACATCTTTGACGTGTACTGTTACGTAGAATCCACACTGAAATCACAAGATAAATTTAAAATCGATTTAGGTTATATCATTGTAATAAATGTTGGACAATGTAGTGATACAACTGTCTTGAGAAGAAGAGAAAGAAGGGAACTTGTTAAGAGAAAGAGAGATTCTCTAAGAATTAACTCCAATTTTCTCACCATATTAGTAACACTGTCTTCTGCTTCCTTTAAAATTCTCCTTCTCGTATGATCATAATTCTTAAATTTAAAGATTTTTGCATAATCTTCAGGTAAGTTTTCTTCGGGATCCCAAGTAGATGTTCTGAATGATTCCAGGCCTCTGTACCTCATGAATCTTTCCCTAGCAGGCACAGTCTGTGGAGTATCTACTTCATCAGGAAACTGTTGATATACACGGGCAGCTGCCAGTTTCTCTAGAATTTCATGTTCTTCATTTGCATCAAATGTTGCATCGTATTTCTCATCATTTGGTGCAATTTCTGACTCTGTGACCGATGCAAAATCATTGTCTTCTTCATCAGCATCAGCGTCTGAGTTCTCCTCCTCACAGGACATGAATTCATCATTATCATCATCACCATCATCCTCATCTTCATCACTAGCGTCATCACCATCACCTTCAGTATCAGATTCAACAATCCAAGCTGCTTGGTAATCAGACCAGCCCTTGGGTACTTTCTTTACAACCTTGCTTCTTTTTTTTGTATCTAAATTTGACTGTTTTATTTCTTCTTCTGTAGGCCAAGTTTGCTCAGCATCCATTAGATTAGGTGCATACTCCATATCAAGACTCTCTTGCTTTTCTGGATCTGCAGTTTGCAGTACTGTTACTTTTGTAACTTCAGTGTCCATTGTATCTGCTTTTCCATTTTCTCTCCCCAAATTTAAAGGGTGGGGATCATCTAGTGCATCAATTCTAGACATTTGAAAGTCACCAAGCCCAGAAATGTGGACTAAACCATTAACATTAAGTGGCATGCCTCGTAAGTAGCCACTTATCTTTAATGTTCCTTTGTCACCATCAAGGTCTGGTACATATTCAACTTCTTCTGCTAACATATAAGGTCTTTTTTCTCGGTGATGTATGATGGTACGTTTCTGACTACCAATCCTTCTGAACACATTATATGCATCTGAACTTTTATCAAGTTGCATTATTTTTTCTCCAGGGAGCCACTTTGAAACAAGTTTTTGGACATTTTGTTTTTCACTTGTCCTTTTCTTGGGATGGACACCTTCAATGTCCATAGCCACTACCACTGGTGTTGGCATACCCTGTGCCTTAGCGAAGGTCAGAACATCTTCACCCCATCCATCTACTGGTTCATCCAATGCAGAAGTGACAAAAAGTGCTGTATCTGCAATTTTAAGTGCATCAAGAAGAGCTAAGTTATTGCCAACCTCTGGACAGATGAAAGAGAATCTTTGCTTAAAACATGGTATGCTGAAAAGAAGACATTCATGGCATGAGAAAATACCTACGACTTAACACTTGTAGTGTAAAATAAATTGATATATATTTTATTTTAATTATCATGAACATTAACAAAATTCTCAACATTCTATCTTACCCTATATGCAGGACACCATTAGCAGACTGGGTTACAACTGCACCTTCACAAGATGTGGCCAAGATGGCCAAAGCAGATTGTACGTCTAGTTGTTCATTCAAAGGCACTACACATACAAGGAAAGGTGGGTTCCGAGTGCCGCCTAATGCACGTTTCTTGGACAACACCTCCTCACGCTTATTTCTGCGAATCTGCAAAGATTGGTGACGTCGCTGGTCTTTGTTAAGAATATGTCGATTAACGCGAACTAACCCTTTCACGCTGACTTTGCCTGTAATCAAAATTCAAGAAGTCAGAAAAATATATCTAAAAGTTCACTTTGCCCATGGACCAATGCCCATGCACCTTAAGCCTTAAGAGTAGCTTCTGTGATAGACTTTTACTTTCAGGACATTGATGTTCGGCCATCGAACACTCGTAACTCAGGGCTTACTTATAAAGCTATTACTTTATCGCCAACTTGCAGTTCGGTAGCTGAAAAATATAAAACACATGCAAACTTGCAAACAAACTTAACCTTTCACGGCTGCCGCTATGCCGCGCTTGGATCTGTGCCGAGACTTATGAGCTTTATTACTCTGCTTCAGATTTCCAGGTCGATGCGCCTGCTCCATTTTAATAAAGATGTCAAGTTTATGATTTACTGCAAACTTAAGAAACACACGCACATGTATTAGCCCAATGAAAACAATGATCGAAAAGATGTCTGTGCTGTGACAAGTGACATTAAAGTAACGAAAAGACAATATATTTTCTAAATAATGCTTTTAAGTATGTTTAAGCAGAAAATGCATAGATGTGGGGAATTTAGGCTTCAGTTGTTGAGGACTTTAGGCCTTTTAATCCCTCTCACAAAACGTTTATTAGATATCAATATGTTTTAAGTCAGCAGAGCGCTGGCAGATTTTTTACTCAAAAAAATTGTCTAATTATTCAAAGCTCTACGTGAATAATTCAAGACGCTCTGTCCAAGACAATCCCTAGAAAAAGAATTGAATTGGTGTAGGATATATTATACACACACGATTATGCCTTACACACGATTCTCGTCGGATATTTATATCCTCGGATTTTCATTTATTGCGATCACAACATCTTCTTAGAAACAAAAAATTGAGAATTTGGATGATGTCTAAAAAACCATTTCAAGATTACATTTATGATAAGTACTTCATAGTGTTTCATAAACTTTTCATAAATCAATAAATTTTGCTAGACATCAGCGGTGCTTTTACCTCTATTCATTTCGATATACTTTTAAGTATCTTCTATTGACGTCTCCTCCATCGCCGTTCCCTGGTTTGACTCTTATTTTGCGAGGACGCTCATTACGCGGTAATGAATATGGTTTCTCTTCACTAGTTATTCATCAATATTTAAGAATATGCCAGGTATGTATATTTTTTAATAATGTGTTAACATATGGGTTTAACACATTGTAAAATCTTGGTGTAACCTCCGATTCGCGCCTGTAATAGGATGAACATATCACGGAGGTGAG
>DWNJ01002517.1:0-10464 GCA_018250275.1 Udranomia eurus
GTTGCGTTGAGATTCAGTTCTTCGGACTGAGAGATTTTAATTGTAAGTGAAGAAAATGACGATTATCATCTTATTTATGTTTTTTATCGCAGTACGAGCATGCAGTCCGTCTCATGGTAAGACTATAATCCATAGATATCTATTATCAAATCCAAATACAATCGAAGTTCTATCTAAGGTCGATTAAAGTGGCTAATTTGGACCGTCTCGGTTAAGTGTGTCTCTCTTACCGCACTCTTCAAATTAGAATACAGCACCAAGAACACTGTTGTTATAAAGCAGAACTAGGTGTGACGGTGGTGTCTCCGGAGTCGAAACGAAATGTTTTACCACCTATAACTTTATGTAAATCTGTTTCATTGTCTGCTGTTTCTTACGACCTTTACACCGTGAGTGACATCTTATGAGTTGTCGAAGTGTGTTATTAACTTAATCATACTATTATGACGCGACTTAAGTTTACCTCTGAGACTTTCTATCGCCGTTTAAAACACATATAAATATTTTATATTATATAGAGGTTTAACACACAATACAGAATATGTTTACGTTGACATAAACTCAGTTTAATTTAATGCAAGGACGTCTTCGTCGAATAATGCATTACCCATCCAGCGCTACTGCGCTGCATAAATTGATCGCGCATAATTAATTAGCGCTTCCGGTTTTACATCAAGCGCTTTCAGAAGCTGACGTAATTTACTGCCTGCCATCCTTCTCTGGTACAACTAGATGTTTACTATTATACGAGTATACTACATATCACTTATTTCGTAACAGATTGTAAGTTATTCGGTTTTTCTAATTCATTACATTTGGTCCTAAATATTTCTCGGCTCTGAGCCAAATTTATATCACAATATGTACATATTTATCAAACAAATATCTGACAAATGGAATGCATATAAAATACAAAAGTGTATGTAATTCAGATTCTTAGATTTTATTGTATAGTTTGGTAGAGCTCGACCTAATAAAAGCGTGTTAATAATTGATTAGGTTATTTCTAATGCTTCCATTTAGACACAGGCTCAATACTCAAATACTTTATGTTCTCTTTATATTATATCCCATGCTTGCAGAAGTCTAAAAGTTCACTTTAAACAATATATTATCTTAAAAATGTAATCTCGTGTTCCATCTGAGTTAATCTTTTTAAATATGAATAATTCACACAAGCTCCGAAGTTTAAACAAAGGACGGTAATAAATTTAAGCTATATTTAAAACTGTAGCAAGCATAAAATATGTTTACCAGCTTTACTAGAAAGTTAAAGTACCGCCCTATTTTCTTTATAAAACTCCTGTGATTTATTTTCGTTCGAGTTATTTTATGGTTCCCTATTTATTCGGCAAACACTGACGAAGTAATTTAGTGTTGTTCAATCGAGGCCAGTTTTAATTGCCACTTCAAAGTATTTTTATTAAGGGAGTACTTTCAATTATATTTTTCTTTCAAGTTTCAAAGTGTTAAAAAAGAATCGTTACGTACAATATAAGGAAACAATATTTTCTCTTTAATGAAAAGTTTCCGAAAATTGATACCTGTTTTAAAAAGTTAACTCTTATTTGGTAAGTAACTTTTATTATATACACAAGGTGCATAAAAAATTAACTCCTACCTTTCACTGTAAAATGACTGTAGGTGGTAGAACCTTTTACGGTTCGACTTCGGAGGGACAACCGCTAATCCTATTTCTGCTGTTATAAGAACAGCAGTGTGCTTTCTGCTGTGTTCTGGTTTGAAGAGTGTGGTAAGAGAGATATACTTAATCGGGTCGTTCCAACTTAGTCCTCAGGGGTAGTAACGCATTTGTGGCCGACTTAAGAAAGAACTTCGATCCTGTCCCTGTTAACTATTAACCCTGTTAACCCTGTTAACTACAGAACCCACTTTGAGGGTTTCAACACTTATTCGGCTATTTTTTAAACTTATATTTTTAAATAGCCTACAAAGTTTACCGTGTTTTGCTTGTTATAAATGCTATAAGGAATCTTACCTACGCATTCCAAGAGGGGTTAATTGATCATTTAACGCTTTTACTTTGTTCTTCCTATTTACTATTATAACCATAATATTTTGTAGATAACCCAATCCCAATTAAATCGGATCAGCTGTACCTGTTGTATTATAGTGACCTGGTATCCGTGATTTTGACTTAAGATTACTTAATTAAACCCTCGGTCTGAATCGGCCGCTTTTTATTGGTAATATAGAGATATATAGGCAGTCTATATTACATCAGTAATGAGCATGGGTTATAAACGTTCCTTGGTTTTTGTAGTAAAACATGTAGTTTAAATGGTCGATGAAAGAATGATTTATTTCTAGCAGAACTAAATACCTTTGACAATATTATAACTGGTCAATACTAAAGAAGTTATCCGTGCAACAATTCCATCCGCATTAGAGACTTATTTTGCTATATTTCAGATAGTTTTAATGATTTCGTTTCCGGGATAAGATCTATACTCGCTAATCGTTTCAACCCAGAGATCAGACACATGTTTTATATTTCAAATTCATTGTTAACATAGCCTATGGAGAAAAGCGGACTTATTTATTAGCGATTTTTATTTTACCTAACTTGGTTATTACGAGATTAGTGCTTCGTAAATCCTGATAAAAATAACTGAATGTTTCAATATATAACTTCATATTTTACGATACAGACAGATTGACAAAGATATTTTACGATATCGTAGTATAAAAATAGTGGATAAAATTAAAGTTTTAAACCAACTAATTGTTTTGAAATTTTTAATCTGGGAAAGCAGTAAAATTGTCGTAAACAACGAAGCTTGCTCCATTTTTAATGGTTATAACTTGAGCGATAAGAGGAAAATAATATTTTCTTTCCAAGAAAAAAGTTACACAATGTACTGGTAAAGTTTGTGGGAAATATTACTAGGACGAAACTTATTCAACTTACATCACAATGTCCAAGTATTTTATGCTGTTTATTTCTAGCATCTTTTTCTTCACAGTTTTAAAGCTAGGACAATTTACACTTGATGCAACTTCAAGAGCACACTCCAGAATACATTAATATACAAGCATTTTTGTTTAAAATATTTTTTATGAATACCCTTCGGAAATCAAGTATAGTCCTTCCTCAATTTCACTCCTATCAGGTACGTGATGGTTATAAAGCAATTTTACTGCAAAAATCTAATATTTTAGCTAACATGGCTGTGATATAAAAAGAGACAAATGTAAGGACGATTTTTTTTATAAATGGGAGGTAAACAAGCATGCAGTCCACCTGATGGCAAGTTCACACTGACGCCCATGGACATCTGTAACCAACCCAATATATCCTATATATCCGAAGGTCATTCTTAGGTGGACCAAGAATGCGTTCTACACCTGAGGACTAAGTTGGAACGCTTCGGTTGAGTAAGTCTCCCTGACCACACCCTTCAAACCAGAACACAGCAGCAAGCACACTGCTGTTATAAGAAATAGGAGTCGAACCGTAAAAGGTGCCACCACCTCCATCACACAGAGATTTCTTTTATACACGTGTCCAATTTAGTTACGGATCCCTGAAACGGGGACTACCCGTAAACGCATCACTGTGCCAATAAATTTACATCTACAAATAAAACTTCGCCTTGGGAGGGATTTGTAGCCGATTTGTTTTTCCGCAGATATCTATGGGTCTCAGGTGTTTCGAGATGGCCGGGCATTGTATCCGGATTTATTTATTTATTCCATTTTGGTGTTTTATTGCCCGCGTCGTATTACATGCCCTTTACCCTCGACCGGTGATATGAGTTTCGCGATTGAATTAGTTCAAAATTTGGCGCGATTTTATTCGCTAGTACCTACGTACAAGTTCATGTTTACATTCAGGCTTCTGGAAGCTTCTGAATAATTACTGTTTTCTTTATGTACCTTAACGTACACATCATACTAATAACATTTTTAGTTATTAATGAAAGATGGAAATATATAATAGAAGAATTGGCTCAGACAAACTTGAACAGTACAGAACTAACCATCTCAACTGTCGGCTGTCCATAAAAACGCCATAAGCCACCAACGCGATAATCTTCATCTCTGCGTGTATATTTACGACAATTTATAACCGCGGTAAGTGCTAACTGTGCAGGGATCATTCTTGTCGATAGCACGATCGCGGGATTGCACTGGGAGTAATAACAGTAGAGCTTGTAGCGACGAAGTGCGATATCATCTGAAGGCGACCGTTGCGCTCGCTGAGTCAGCACTAAAGCGCTAATAAAATATGATCGCAAGCGCACATTGGATACAAATGGAGCGCGTTTTGGTGGCATGACGTCATCGTTGTTTACTTAGAAGATTTTTTCAACGATTTTTTGAATTGATTTGCCGTTAAAATGTTTGTGTGATGAAGATATAGTTCGTCTGCCTTGTCGGAATCAAACGCCCCTAGGCAGAAAACCTGAAGTCATCAGTGGTATACTAATTAGTTCATAATGTTTATGATGTTAAAGGATTAAACTGTCATATAATAGACATTGACTTCACTCAAAATAGTCGTATAGTGGAATCAAAAATCTGTAAAGAGTATTGCTTTAGTTGGCTGGATAGAAAGTTTCACAAAGATTCAATAGTTCAGTGGAATACAGAAATACGGTAAAGTACGCTAAACTTGGCCTTATTATTATTCATTTTAAAGCGTTATAAAAATTAAATTAGTCGTTTACTAGAATCGAATACTATCAGTACTCACACGTTGGCTAAATTTGGCGGAAGCCTCCTCATTCCAGACACGTACAACGTCGCAAACTTACTGTATATATTTTTTTTTATGACTAAGGTAGTAAACGAGCATACTGTCCACCTGATGATAAGTGGTGACTGCCGCTTATGGACATTTGTAATCCACCCAAGACAGGATCGAAGTTCTTCTTGGTTCGACCATAAATGCGTCTCTATCTCTGAGGACAATGTTGGAACGCCTGGATTAGGTATGTCTCCCTGACCACACTCTTCAAACCAGAACACAGCAACAAGAACACTGCTGTTATAAGGCAGAAACAGTGCGGCTGTGGTGCCCCCGTAGTCGAACCGTAATGTGCCGCTTCACACTAATTTGCTTTATCATCGTATTAAACACAAGAAGCTGATTTACTAGTGAGCGTTGCGCTAGCTCTAACTGTACTCGAACGAAAGTGAAAAGCGCTGTTCGGTCCGCTTCTTAGTCGGATTTGTCGAATAACTCAGCGTCTGAACCGTCTCCATTGTCGGTACACTCGGACACTTGGTATATACATATGTTCATCTTCTTAAAATAGCAAACATTTTACCGTACGTGAGAGACAAAGTTTAAAATGTATAAATAAAAAAATTAACCAGCAGTCAGCTCAACAGATGAGAAAATTTAAAACTGTATTGTGAAATTTCAAACTGCAATATTGAAATAGAATTATGAGTAAATTATATAGATATTTTTCTTAACGAATCGCTTTTTATTTCATTAATATCCTTAGAAGTGTTTATATTAAAAAAATTAATGAAAATATATATACAAAAAATAATTAATTATATTCCCATTCCCCCTTTTTTCCCGTTTCCGTTTCCCGGATTATTTCCCGTGACAAGGGTCGCTATATAAAGTGTTACTTTCAATAAATAAAAAACTATACCCCCGATTGGCTTGACGTTTAGCATAATTACTCATTTCACAATACAGACGTTCAAATGGATTTTTGGAAATTAAGCCCCTGAAGTCATGTAAGGGGATCGAAATTTTAATGGAAGTTCTGCTGTTTCCAAGTTTATCTCCTTTAATCCGAGCTACATGAGTCGCAGAAGACTTCTGTTTTCCTTTAATATATAGCTTGTGACATACGTCCGCGTAAAATAATCACCCTTCATGAAGCCAGCTACAAATACTTAAATTTATCTGATAACGAGACTGGTCTACCGCAGTGCAAATGCTAAAAATTCATATACCTAGCGGAAAGAGTGGATAGAGATATGGTTATGATACAACTTCAAGCAGTGCACAAATAGTTCTGCACTTCCAAATATTATAATCTGCTTTATTCATAGCTGCTTGAGTAGCAGAATTCTGAATTGTGACTAAAATAACTTTCTCTATTTTATGTACTATTGGTTGGCGTCCCAGTCATCAATGATGCTCATCGACGCGAAAAAACTTTAAAACGTTCTTGCGTATAAAGTAGCGGGTATAAACTAGTCAAATGATCGTAAAACACTACCTACTACTAGAACTACCTAGTAGTACTACCAGTACGTCATTGTTCAGCCCTCTATCGCTATCGCTAGATAAATGCGCATTGTGAGCGGAAAATATCGGAATTTTCCGCTTACTTTTGCCTGTAGCGTCTTTACTTAGTGCCTTTTCAAGCTTCGACAGCTCAATGACGCTTGTTCTATTGTCAGTACTTATTGTGGCTTGTTCTGGCCTGCTGTGGCTTGTTCGCTATTGACTTAGCCGCCTAACGCAAGTTTTATTTATCGCGCTGTACGGTTTTCTAAGCTAGATGCGCTTGTTGAAAAACTAATCTATTGTAATTTATTATATCTAATTACGCTTTGTTTTCTATAGACCTCTTTTAACATTCAATAAAATGTCTTTTAGTAACATTTGTATACCATACAATGACGATACTGTTTTTCCGATATTTAATCTGTGGGACAAAGAAGATTGTTAATAGATAAACTTTCATTGTTGTGTCTTCATAGTCGTTTTTACTCATGTATTGGGATATTGTTTAATATAAATCGGCCCATAAATAAAAAAGTTATAAGATTGGGAGGGGAGACGGTGCGAAGTTCGCCGGGCCAGCTAGTTATGAAATAAATCTGAATAAATTGTGTCTTAATTTCCCAGAATTGATTGTATGATCTTAATAATTACTCTCGTAATAAACGTAAGTTACACGAGTTCTATTAAAATTATAATATATATCAACAAACTATAACACTTTGAAATACATGTTCATAACATTTTAAAACACGAACACAATTTGCAAAATCATGGCATGAAATGATAAAAAGATAATGTACAGATAAGTTAAACGACGTATAATATAGAGAGGATTAGAGACGAACAAAATTAGTGCTAAGAAATATTAAGAGCAAAAAAACTATGAATATAAGAAACATTCTCGAGTATGTAGTTATTTAGATTATTTTATATTTTAGTACACTAAGCAGGGTGATGTGGAATTTTAATACAACTTTGTTTATTACTTCAATTAATCTTTGTTACTATAAATTCTAACAACTCTGTATCTATCAAAGCTTTGTTTCTTGGAGCTTGGTGGAACGTGAATAAGTTGTGATCATGCTTTACGTCATATTGAACGTGGATAATAAACGCTTCTTAGAGCGGAGGCCACTTGGGTAAAGGAAGTGTTCCCGTGTTATTATCGCTAACTAATTTAGTAAACATGAATCCATAATCTGCATAGGATGGATCTGATCAGTAGTGGCATGTTGATAATCGGAGCAGGAGAGTTGAAGAACGGGTGTGACAAGCGTGGCTTGGCGACAAAAGTGGCTTAGTCTAAGCAAAAAACAAACCGAGGTTATACTACTTCAAAAAACTGCTATTATAGTGTATGATGGTATATACTTTTCGTTTCATTCATGCATATATATGTATATATACCGTCCTCTCCCTCACAGGACTCATGCATACAACAATTATAAAGGTTAACCGACATACATACCACCACCAACACGGTTTTTACTTCAAAATGGAGCATCATCAGGGTTAAGTTTATTTTTGAAGGTGGTAAAACCTTTCATGGTTGGACTCCGGAGACACCACCCCCACCTATTTCTGCCTTATAACTGCAGTGTTTTTGCTGCTGTGTTCTAGTTTGAAGGGTGTGATAAAGGAGATATATTTAATCGAGACGTTCCAACTTAGTCCTCAGGGATAGCAACGCATTTGTGGTCGACCTAAGAAAGAACTTCGATCCTATCTTGGGTTGATCACAGATGTTCATTAGCGGCAGTGACTTATCATCAGTTGGACTGCATGCTCGTTGCCCAGTTATAAAAACAAGAGACGTACGAGTCAATGGACACATGTGCGCGGGAAGTGCCGTGAAATTAAACGATGCAATTCGAGGAGATCGCGGCGAAGTGAACTAGACTGTACCTAATCTACTCGCTGCATTTGAGTTAAAATGTAATGTAATCAGCGTTGACGAGCATCATCATTTAAAAATAGCATTTATAATCGTTGATTCAAATTTTGAATGTCATTTGCATTAGAAAAATTCAAATACTGATTTGTTACTTTTTTCTTGTTAGAAATACCACGAGCAAAGTGATCTAG
This sequence comes from Udranomia eurus, assembly GCA_018250275.1. Classification (NCBI taxonomy): domain Eukaryota; kingdom Metazoa; phylum Arthropoda; class Insecta; order Lepidoptera; family Hesperiidae; genus Udranomia; species Udranomia eurus. The sequence continues at coordinate 8,312 of DWNJ01002517.1, forward strand.
ACTGTACTTAGCCTACTAGCTGCATTTGAGTTAAAATGTACCTAATCATCGTTAATAAGACTCATCGAGTATAACTAGCGTATATCATTGTTGCTTTAAACACACTGTAAATGTCATTTGCATAAAAAATTTAAAAATACGTTTTTCTTTTATTCCTATGATCTCGAAGTTAAAACAGCATCCATCATCGTCGACTAAAACACGTAAACTAAGATTTTTTATTGTTATTATTTGTTAATTAATATCGCAACTAAATATGAAAGAGAACGCAATACATTTAGGTAATGATATATCTCGAAATAAAAGGACTATAAACATTTTCCTTATTTTATGTTGTATTTATTCAATCATTTGGGCCAAAACTCTAATTCCGTGGGACGTATTATATGATGTGAACATTTAATTACATCGTCCATTGCGTCAAATTGACAGTTACTTTCATAAACATTACGTTTTATGAGACAATTCTGTAAAACTCGCTTTCTAACTGAACAATGCGTCTACAGAGAATGAGAGGAAAGAAGGGAGAGTTGTAAGTGTGTCCAATGTCAATTTGTACTATTAAACGCTACTGAAACATTCGGGTCATCAAATTATTTAAAGAAATACGATACTACTAGGTTTTTCCTGCGGTTTTGCCCCCATTATAAAGTAAATAGCTGATAACATTTTGAACCTTACCTTGGGTAAAAAATACACCTTCTCTCAAGGGATGATTTTTGTGGCTAAAAACTATTCAAGTCCTTTCTTGGATCCCAAACTAACTTAATAGCAAATTTCATCTAAATTGGTTGAGCGTTTAAGCATGAAAAGGTAACCGACAGGCTTGCTTTTGCTAAAATAAATATATGAAGAACCACTAACGTAATTGTTAACGTAATTAAATGCAATAATTCTGATTATTATTATTATATTTTCAAATGATTTTCTTTCTCTCCCTTTTACGGGGTTAATTTTCCAGACACACGGGTCAATTACCGAACGCACCTGGGAGGTATATGAAGGGATTTTCTATGATGACATTACTTTGAGGCTATTATTATTAATACAAGGAGGGTATCCGCGGGGATTTCCTGACGATAAAAAATAAATAAAAATACAATAAATACAAAGGATACAAAATATACAAAAGGAGGTCTTAACGTTAAAGAGCGATTTCTTCCAGACAACCATGTGGAAGTTTGGAGTTGCATCAAGATTGATAGATCTAAGATCTGATCCCATGCGTCGGCCTCGATTATACATGTACGTAAACATACTTTGAAATTTATCGTTTGTTAGACTAAGAAACTCGCAACGTATTGGTAACATACGAGCTATGAATTTGTCCACGTTGTCCGTCCCCGAGGTGTAATAATGTCGTGTCTCATGTACCCATGGCTCGTAAAAAACGACTAGTTTTTACAACAACGGTGATCTAGATGCTACCAGTTTGCGAATTCTAGGAAAAATACTTTCTATTGAACCTAAATCATACTGGAGTGGAGTTGAAAAGGAAAGTTAGTCGTGACCACTCTCGACATAGATATGGGACACTATAGTTCAAACGAACGATTCTGAGTTAAAGATCGAATAATGCGCACTTAAAACTGTAACAATTGAAGGTCACAACAACGAGGGTTCGACGGGGACAGTGGGGAGTAGGAGAAAGAAGAAGTAGGAGAGAGATGCTTAGAAAGCGAAGTAATGGACATAAATCTTGCGGCAATAAATTTTATACTTTACCTATTTCATCGAAGCCCCAAAACTGATCTTACATATTTAACAATAGAGCTTAAATTACTTATAGTTTGAAAATACTTAACAATAATATAATCAGCTATACCAACAGCGAGAGAAATGGTCAAGCATTATGTATATGTATAATATCTTCTGTAGCCTGAGTGCGCATAGCCCCTTGCTTGTGTAGATCGCATGCGATCGTGCAAGTTAAGCAACGTCGGGCGCGGTCAGTAACTGTATGGGTATGTGTGATACTGGCATTTTCATGTGCGTTTCCGTGCTTCGGAAGGCACGTTAAGGAGACGGCTGGGGTTGTTATCGACCGATAGCAATCGTTAAACCTCGTCGGAGTCCATTTGGGGGTTTAAAAACATCTGACTGGTTGGCCCCTAACCTGTTCTTACGCATTGGAGCACGCGTAGCGGGTGTGC
>DWNJ01002518.1:0-10464 GCA_018250275.1 Udranomia eurus
CTCTCTTACTCTAAACATTATTTAAAATTAGGCAAAGAAGACGAAAGAAAGGAATTCTATCTAAATAAAAAGACCGCTTAGGTGAATTTCAACTTAGATGTCGGAGTTTTGTTGGGCTCCTTGAGATGCCTTGCACGAGACGATAGCAAATCCCCATAAAATGGATAGGACGTGTCCCCAAATCCTTGCTTGATTATTATTTATTATCAACACAAAGCATCAAGAAACAAATTTAGAATATACTTCGACGAAAATCTTTTAATACACTGAAGAATTGTATTTATAGAGTTAAAGTAAAATAGGGTTTTACTAAGCTGCCTGTTTTCGCGGTAATTGATTACTACTTTTGACGTGGGCGACAGATAACGTAGTTTAAAATAAACAATTTATTCGCATTCTATATTTGTACCGTAGTAGATGAAATTCTATTTTTCTCGATGGCAATAAGTCATTACTCTTATTGTATACATGTGTATGAGCGTCAATCGTAACCTTTTTTTCTGTATACCATTAACAAGCGAACTGCATTATGTGTTGTGTCGACTAATCCGTACATTCATGGGCATTTGGAGTCCATTGCTGGACGTTACTCTGGTTTTGCGCTTTTAGACAGACCAATGCTAGTAAGTACTAGTCTGTCGACTAATAGTACACTGCAGTAATTTACTTACTTGGCAAAAGAAACGACGATGTCTGCTTCGTCCGAGTTGATCTCCGTGAACGTGAGCTTGGAGTACTGGGCCCACACATCGAGCGCGCGGGCCAGCACGCTGCGTGTTCCGCCCGAGTCCAGTTGCGAAGGTCGACGAACTTGGGACAGGCTGTGGACAAAAGTTCATTCTTATAATTACTCGCAATAGAAAAGGAAATATAAAATTTTATAAAACTAAAGAGACTGACGAAAATGGGATAGTCTATGGTCAAAAATGGTTTATGTATAAATAAATGTTTTATTTCAATTTAGAATATAATTTATGATTATATATTTACAATGTATATTTTATAATTAAAATTAACTTTCCTGATTGATTATCCCTTTTTCCAAATTTCTAAAATTAAATTTCTAATCCTACCGCTCCTTGTTTCCCCGTTTTGTCATTGGCTATGCGCAAAAAGCGCGATGCCAAAAGTTTTTTATAAAATGTTTTTATAAAAAAACGTTAAAATTCGAAGTCCAAATATTTTTTTTATATTATATGTATATGAAATGATATGAACTTATAAAAGCTTATCTCTCCCTCTTTATGGTATATTAGTTATATAAACTGATAAACATTGGCTTTACTGTTATCTAAGAAAAAAAGTAAAAGGTTCCATTACTACACTAAAATTGAAGAGGAAACCTCGTTACGAGTACATAATTGAAGTACCTACAACAGTCGTACTAATGTGGTATCATTAAAGTTCTCATGCTAACATATTACATGATAATATTAATGTGATCTTGGTCCAGGCAGGTATTTGTTTGTTTAACTATTAACCAGGCTTACGACAAGTCCGCTTTTAGCTATCTGAATAATTAATCGAGTGGACACCACTAGACGACGAGCGCTACGTACGTAGAGGTCTGTAGCAAAGTATAATGTGAGTGTGTGTTTCAGTGCTACGGCGAGTGGCGAGTGGCCTGCGGTGGGGCTGCTTCCCAGTAATGGAATAATCGCATTGTGGACAATTTGACTGACTCGGCCCTATTTAACGCTCGCTGCATTTTGCACGCTTTATTACATTGGATTTATGCGTTCTCATGTACACCATGCGACCTCATTAGTTTCGCGTGCAGTTTTAATAGAGAAATAGTTCGAGTGTGTACACTAATCCACAATTAATGACCAGTTTAAAGGGAACATCACGTTTTGTGGTCCGTATATACGCGTGCCGTATTTACAGGAGTTCGGTTTTAGCAGGCGATCAGTAAACATCGGGCTGCCAGTGCCGTGGTCACATTTTGCGATAATTTGTGCAACATATTTTGTTGTTTAAAATATTGCTTCCGCGGGTAATTAAAGCTAACCAACGCGGACTCTGACGCGCGTCGCCGCTGTTTATAATTATTTCAATAACATCATTAGGGGACACAGGGGAAATATAAAGGGCAATATTGCTGTTCACTTCAAAAGCGACAATTTTCATTTTACCGTCCGTATGTTACTGCGGCGCAACGAGTAGGTACTTTACCAAATGATATGTGCAAAATATTTAATCGAGTCTTTTAATGAAGCGGGCCTCAGGACGGGCGGCTGGCTGATGGAAACCGCTCGAAATTTATTATTGCCATATTAACAGGACTCCCCGTTCGCGCCCACTACATCAGCCTACTAGTTAATTGCAAACCTTCGGTGAAATTCGGGGCCACATTTCAAAGTTGATGTTGTTATGTCAGCCGGAAATGTATCATGCAGCGCGGCTCGATATTAACGAAATAATTTGATTTAATGTCAGCTTCTCTAAATCGATTATTTATCAGAACGAATATTCACATGAACCAATCGATTATAAAACAATAACTACTATGAACTAAGAACAGAAGGTTTTGTTTATAAATAAACTGCCATAAAACCAACGATCTCGGTCGACGCAATTCGTTTTACGCAACTAATTGAGAAATGTTTCAATTAAGGGAAATTTCGAGAGGAGGGAAACTTTAGAAACAAAAAGGCAACGTGGTGGTGGAGTTTTGCACAATAATTTTCATTTAGAAAACACGTGAGCGCATGAAATGGCTAAGTTTTCAGTGGTTTTGAAGGACTTCAGGGCACGTTGCGTTGGGCAATAGGTCGAAGTTACGAGTAAATAGAAACCTTGTTTTAGAAACTCCGATGGGGCGGCCACGTGAGGCAGGCGGCCGTCCACGTGACCGTTTCAACATGCTGGCATGGCGTTGACAACCGACCAGTGAACCGATTCTTCAATAAAACAATCTAATATGAAGTGATTGTAAAGTCGGTTGCTTATTCACGATAAACTGGTGAATAGATTTGCAATTTCCTTCAACTGAAAGGGGGCAATACCACCGCGTTTTAGCACCCTTTATTAGTTTGGGTTGTATCTATGTAGGTAACAGAATCTTTGAACACGATTTTGACATACTTCAAGATGTCGGATTAATTTGAAACTTTGCAAACTTATCAAGGACCGATGACAATGCAATATTATGGTACCGAGTTGGTTTGAAAATGGGACTGGAAAGCGTGTTTTCAGTTTTAAAACTAATTTGTTGTACATATTATTTATTAAGATTAATTCTCTAACCACTAGGCTAAAATCCAGTAGGTTATTCCAACTTCATAAACGATTCTTAAGACTGAAAGTTTTTTTCTTGTTCTGCAAAGAATAGAAATGCCACGGTCAAGTTACAGTGAAAAATGTTCTATCTGTAAAGCTTCTTCACAAGATCTGTCGGTCGTAAGATGAATCTTGTCTTTCAAGTGTCCTCTTAGGTCAATACTCTTTCTAGTTTCTGTTAGGTCTAGGTCTTGTTAGACTATTTTCATGGGCGAGGCATGTATAGTATGCCATAATAATCCAGTTAGACATTTACTCCTATTCATATAATTTGTATAAAATAACGCCGTTTTCGTAACACACAATATTCACAATATATTTCTTTGTTTATCACGGACAAGATGAAAATGAGTTTCTATGTACATTCAACGCTAATAATGTAACGTACGAGTCATAACTATTGAAAAAAATATATTATTTATTCTTATTGCCATAATATAAATACGTGAAGCAAAAACTTTCGTAAGGTTTTTACGACAATTACATGTACGGAGCAGTATGAAATTATGGTACAGTAAAAGTTTATACGGAGAAGAAGTACATAAAGTGAATATTTTATGTAATAATAAATTAGAAATACATTAAATTAGTAAGAGAAACCATTACGCACACAACCATGCCTTTGACGCACACACTTATATAGGACACCTGCTATTCAGGGCTCGTCATTTGAATACTAAATCGAGAGTGACGTGGCATCGGAAACGTCAAACAATTAATGTCACTTTGTGTAGTCAACATTTTTTTAAATTATTCTATAGGTATAAAAGTATAGTATATTTTACAACGGATATACGGATAACAGATATTCTATAATATACGGTCGATTTTTGTCGACCAATAGGCGATCTCTAGTATATATAATAAGCTCGTGTACAACGTAAAACGCAATACATGAATATGTTTTCAAAGTGTCCAAGGGTTAATATACCAATTATGCACGGGTGAGCGGCTCAGATAAGGACGCAACGTGACATACATAGACATGGGAGTGAATCTAATTACTTATCGATCTTGTTAGAGATCTGAAACTGCCCCCCAAAGTATTTACGCACACATGTAACTTTTTATAAAGCAATATTATTACGAGATTTGATTGGTTTTGTATGTAACGTCTTATAAATCGACGAACGCCGGATGCACGCACGAAAACGTGTCACGTTCCGCTTGCAAGCGACAGCGCGGAACAAGCCATAGAAAGGCACGATTGGCCTAAGCGTTCGCTATGTATCGCAATTATATCCTCCACTTCCGTTTCATCGGCCGATGAGTCCGATAAATACGTCAACTGTTTTGTCAACCTTTTATAAAGTGAAGTGAAAAATTATGTGATTTCAAATTTTTTAAGTAACTCCTTTGTATTATAAAAAATAATGATTCAGTTCGGTTCGGTGATAATAATTCAATTCAATTCATAAAAGTATGAAATTTTTAATCAATGTTACCTTAAGACATTATCACGTAAAGTCATCGTCCGTAGACCGACTTCACAGACAACCACTTTTTGTATCATGCATGTCAATGCTAGTTATTTTGTTAACCACTCCAGCCAAGCTCAAAGGCTTGCGTTAGGAGTGGGTTCACGTCAATAGTACAATGGGTGTATGAGTTTGACACTACTCAACCGATCTAATACAATTTTGAATGTGTAACGATAACGATACACACTCACAATATATGGTATTTTTTTAACAAAACACTGAATGAAAGTAAGATAATTTGTTTTGCCACATTGCAATTCGATAATAGAAATTCACAATTTAGTCAGCGGTTATCACAGAACGATAAGAATAAGCCAGATTTTATGTAATTTGGAGTGCAGCGAAAAGTTTATTTATAATTTTAGATTTAGATTTTAAGCGACATCTGTGCTGATAATTACAAACTACATAGAATAGGAAGTATCCAACTGACATTGCCCATTACCGCGCTCTGTTGGTAGACATTGTAATTAAAGCGCATTACGTGGTTTCCTAAAGTCTGTATAGATGGCGCTAGAATCGGTGTTAAAATATTATGGCTCAATACGTTTAAAGGAATTTGGTCCTTTGTAAGTAAAACTTCTGGCGACATCCTAGACTTTGATAAAGTCTATATTTTTCATTGACTTAAATTCATTTTGAAAGAAGAAAGAAATCGTTTTTATACCCCCAAACCCCCTAGGGATCGAGACTCACAATTTGAAAAACACTTGTGTAGACAGACGTGTGTGCGTAGTTCACGCACAGAACAACATTCCATTATTTTATACTACAAGTATAGCGAAAAATAGACAATTATAGACATTTCAATCATTGTGATGTTTGTTTAAACAAAATGGATCCTCACCCAAGTGCGGGAAATCCAGATGAGTGTCTCATTAGTGAGTCTGGGCCCGATGAGTGGGTTCATCTGCGCCATGTACGCACACAGCCAGCTGGAAAATAAATTAAAATATGGTACATTATAGGAATTACGTATTTTCAGTAAAAAGCTAACGTTTTTTCGCCGCCTAAAGTGCTACAGACCTTGCTAAGAATGCTATATTTCACGGCCTTGGGGTCAGCAATTTGGTTTGTAATAATAAGTATCTTAGAATGCAATTAACTTACATAAAATAATGTTACATTTAAATAAAAAAGGCATATTAATTTTTTAAATATTTAAAAGATTAGGATTTTAAACAATTATGTATAAATAATCTATACATATAATAAAATTGTAGAAGAGTTTAACTCTGTACGATGAATAAAAACTAAAAAAATTACCCCTAGAAGACCCACACCCCAAGACACAAGCCAAAAGAATTAATTTTGAAATTTTTCTATCTGTGGTCCGGCTTTCATGCAAACACTCCTGGACAGATTTTAATAAAAAAAAATTTTCATATTAGTCCTCCTCCTCCGTAACATCCGTTTATTATTAAGAAAATTACTGAATATTCAACTAATAAGTTTGAACATTGACTCTCAGATGGTATGAAGTTCCCGGGTCATCTAGTAATAAATAAAGATGCATGGAGCACATATCCAAACACTTTGGCAAGTGTATGTGGCACTATCTGAATAGCCCAACATAATATTTTAATATACTAATTTTAAGTGCACTCTAACACCACAAAAAATTTGACCTTGCTGACTCCAAGGCCATGCTTTTGCCTTGTTAGCTTGTTCTAGAATGTGCTTTATAAATAAAATAAATAATTTCACTTATTGTTAGCACTACATAACCAAACCATCTAAAGATGTATACATATCTAACATATGTTTCTAAAATTTATTTCTTATATTTTGAAAGGTCAAGTCACACACTTGTGAAAAGGGACTCAAGGATGTCCTGAGTGGTCATCATCATCACCGAGGTTAAGTTTAGATTTACCATTCATATAAAGATTTGATTTTAGACATATTCATTGAATTTTTGAGCACAAGCAAAAATAGAGTATATTTATGTTCATAGACAATCACATGACTTTTCTAAGTTGGTAAACTTTTCAAATAATAATGTATTGTATTCTTCTGATATGAAAAAGACATGTGCCTCAAATAGGGGCGTTAGGAACATGAGTATACTTGGCTAGCTATTTATCAGTCAGATAAAATAATAACACATCTAGTATTACTGAAAATATAATTTGTCTGCTGCAAAGGACCAAGGAGATTGTCTCCCTATGGAACTCCACGGTAAAAACTTTTACTGTCAAACATCAGGTCCATAGAAGGCAATAAGCCGAGGAAAATATTAACAACTGTGCGTTAGTTGGAATAAGTTGGAATGAATTTGGCGATACATAATATGGTACCTGAATGGTACTGAATTATCCTTATTGCTATGACTTGGAAAAGTGAACTAAAGCATACTTACAATAACCAGCAAGTTGCTGCTGTCAACATTAACACCACTTGGATGATCCTGGAATGAGAAAAAGCCAAAAATAGTAAGATTCCTATCAAAATTGTGGGAAATTATAATTAAATGGTATTCAAAACTTACCCCCTGTTGGGACCCTTAGGAGCGAAGAATGGGCATACTATACCAATAATGCCCCAGAATACAGTAAAAATGGTGATGGGAAGAAAAGAGGCACCCATTTTGAGATTTTATTTCGCGAATTTATTTTCTCAAACAAATATCAGCTGCCTCAAAATGGAGGACTATAGCGGAAGGTTGGTAGAATTGACCGTCTAAAGTCATATGACAACTATATTCGGAAATTCGTAACAACATTTAGGTACATCGTACGAGGACTTTTCTTAGTAATCATTAAAAAGTAAGAATCTCAGTAAAATCATCACAGCTAGCTTAAATTATGATATGAAAGTATGTAACTTAAAATAATTATTTAATAATATTTCATTCAATATTAATATTAGAAATAATATTATTTCAAAAGTGTTGCCAGCCAACACATTTTCATTATTTTTAAAATAATTGAGCGGCTGAAAGAAAAGTTTCGGTTTTTGTATATTATGTGTTCTTTATTTTTTACACCGCGAAATGCATTACCTATGCATACCATATAACACCGTATAATTAGATATAAATGACATGTTTAGATATTGACTTTCAATCAAAATTAATGTTTTATTTAAGGTCATGCTCAGCTAAATAGAATTATAAAAAATAACAAATAATGTCCAGGTCATCTTCTTTATCTTATTCGTGCAGTTGCAAATGTGATCGCAAATATTATTCGCGCATACCAGTTGCCTGTAATGAGAAGGATCCGCCAATTCTGAATGATGTAAATCGGGTAATAATAATTGGGGCTTTTTTTCCTAATTTGAGTTTTCATTCGTAAGAAACTTTTAGCGTTAAAATATGTTACTCATAATTAGTTATCCTAACTTGTTTCTTAAAATAAGGTTTTCCGAATAACTATGTAAATTATTATAAATCGTTTAGAAATCGATGTGCAAAAACAGTGGAAGGTTTTGGAAAATATTTCCAAAAGATTCGATTGAAGTTCATAAAGATAAACAACGTGAAGGGAAAAATGTTCGAATAAGAAAGAATGAAACTGAAGAAAGTAATAAAAATAAATTCCATAGGCCGAAAAAATCAAAAAGGATTGATACTAAAAGTGGAACACAAACTCGAAAAAACAGAAAGTACAATCGATGGTGCTATTTAATATGATTTTTCAACAGTTTTTACAATAATGATTACCGGATTACATGCTTTCTGGCATTTAAATCACTGTATTGACTTTTGAAGACGAAATCTGTAGTGTTTTGAGATATTAGATCAATGCAGTCAAATTAATTAAGCGTTAATTATGGACGTATGGCGCAATCGTCACCATGCTGGACTATCGTTCGAAGGGTCCTGGGTTCGATTCCCAGCGAGGCAGAAATTTGGATGATGAGATTAAATTGCTGTACTCGGTCCGGTGTGTTGTCCATGGCACTCGCTACACAGGAAATTCTAGTGTGGGGCTATGAGTGTGAAAGCGTTAATACTTTTAGATAAACAGAATATTTACGTACTTTACTTTCTTCATTCCTACATTTTATTTGGCTATTAAACGCAATCTCCCAAGAACAAATCGTTCAATACATTGTGCAGTCGCCAATCCAACGGCCCGCATCCGTCATTCCTTAGATTTGTGTACAATACAGGGTTATGCTAAACTTACGTAAGGTTTATGTTATACGCATATGGGTGTAGCGGCTTGCAGGGGTAGTCGAGGATCTGCTGAAGGCGTAGATTGCCGTCGCATGTGGTCAGTAGCTCCACGGCTGGAGGAAAGGTCACAGTGATACGACCCACGGGCACCGTCAGGAGTAGTAGAGCAGCACCACCGCCTAGCGCCGATGAGATAGCCAGCAGTAACTACACATACATAACTTTATATATTTTGTGTGATAATGCTCGAATTCCTTCTCCTCCTAAACGATTTAACCAACGGTCAGGTAATCTAAGCTATAGGTAAAACCCCCGATGGCCACTTAAATGTAAAAATAAGTATTGAAGTCTACTAAACCATTTAGTGAAATGTGAGATGGGGAGAAAATACTTAAAATATATTATTAGTATTCATCACACATCACACAAAATGTATTAGAAGATGCCAGTTAACTCAATTTGGTGGGTTAATTTACATTAATGACAAAGCTGCAAACAAAACTCGATGTACCGTAAACAATACACCGTTTTCATCATCCACTCCATCAAATTCAATTTACTGCCTTTAGAAGAGAAAGTAATTCTAACCTATAGCTTTGAACTAAACAGTGAAAGGACAAGTCTATGATATGAAAACGCGCGGGGTTTATTCTAACCGAGTTAGGTCGGCTCTCTCCTCTGTTATCTCCAACATTTGCTGTTTGACTTAGTAGTCATTGAGCAATTATTCACTAGGTACACTGGCATCTACCCATTACAGCCCCGCCGCTGAGCAACGGCGTAAAGATCTTCCAGTTAAAAATGCACGCCGCTCCAACAAAATTATTTTAATGTGTAAAAGCGTATATTTATTACAACTCTTTACTAGTGTATGTAGGCTATCTTTCCTTAAACTCATCCGTGCTCTCATTGGTCCACTAATAGGGCGATCTATCATGTACAGAAATTTATATAGCGAATGCACAAATTGTATGACTTGTCAACTAACTTATGCACTGGTTGGTTAACAAAACTGGCAGTTCGCGTCATTTGTATTTCTTATCGAAATATTATTGTTTGGTCTGGACTGGTAAAGGCTTTGAAGGGACGTGACTTTTTAAGACTGAAACATCTATACTTTTCTTCTGACTGATGAAATATCGTCCGAAAACTTATATTCGTTATTCTTATTTATCAATGCAGCGATAGATCAATTGACGCTTTCAGTTATATACGTATCTAGTAGGGTTAGATAAAATTTTTAGAGTAATGTTTAGATTACGAGGTAGAATGTGCGGTATTTTGAAACAATGTTGATTTGGTGAAGTAGGTTGTGCCGTGTGGTTATGTTTTGTTTTATCCATTATTATTAAAGCTAAACATGATTAAGAGTGATATGGAAATAAGTTCCGTTTAAAATTAACAAACAATCGGTCGGATTTTCTGCCAGGAATGAAGTTCAACATGATGCTATAAAATAGACAGAGCGGGCTACCATCATAGCTTAGACGCATGATTTTATAAAATCGTATGCGTAGAATGTAGTACAATACTTCAATTAAACGTCTGCATTTTAGGAGCCGGAACACTTATTGT
>DWNJ01002519.1:0-10461 GCA_018250275.1 Udranomia eurus
ATTCGAGTTGGTAACAATATATTTTTAGTGCCTTACTTTTTTCGGGTTTTACGGGTTTTCGATTTTACAATTATTTATATTGCTTAGTATTTTGACTTCAGTACAGTATTTAGTGCCTATAAATCCACTACCAGATAATTATTTATCCTTTGATTTTAAAAAGTTAAATCTTTTTAAATACAACATGTGCGGCACTCAATAAAATATATGCAAATAGTTAATTCCAAAATCACAGTTTAAATTTGTATTTAAACTAATGACGCGATCAGGCGCGTCGTAATTTAGCGGTGTGGCTTGTGTGCGGAATAGATTTAAATGTGTTCTGTGGTTTGGAAAAATCTACATTGGCCTGTACGCATTATTTTGTCTGACAATTTTAAATGAATAAGCTAAGTTGCTGTGAATGGAGCCATTTACTAGCGTAAGTGTCTCTAATCAGCCAGTTTTGTTAATAATTCCGACGTGGTAAAAACAAGGGTTGATTGGAATCCTTTTTTTATGCCACTGCTGGACACGAGTCTCAGCGTATAATCGAGGAAAGGTTTGAGCATACGACCTGCCGTTCCATTGAATTGTGCAGATCGTATACGAACTACTCAAGCCGCGCGGATATGCGTTCTAAAAACAAACTGTGGTTTTACTACGAAATGCTCCAAATCCTTACCTTACTAAAGTCAACTTTAGCTATAGTTGGCAGGTCTCGTACTGTCGGGTAGTAGAACCCAGCAGCTGGGTGGTTTGGTTCTCGGGGACCGTGCTTAGACACGGGTGCCGGTGGAACTGTCTCCCAGCGAGGGGCGGTAAACGTTAGTCCACTTGCAGCGCCGCCATCTAGCGGTTGTAGCTGTACATATGAATTACATTTGAATTTATTCTTTTGACAACAACAGAAAAAAATACTATAAAGATGTAAGCATTTAATAGTATATGAATATTGACATACACGGACGCTCTCATGTGAATCCAAAACCTACTTAATCACCTAACATTGTATTAATCTTTGCAGCCCAAAGTCACCTAGGTACATTATTTCCCAAAGAGGGATAACATGAAGTTGAAGGCATTGTAACTCTTAAAGGAAGTCACGCGTTTCCATATGAGATTTGCACCTCCATTCCATATGCGATGTAATCAAAAATCCAATCTTCCAGCATTGAAGTTGAACCTCCATGGTTATTCTTCAAAAGTAACTCCAAATTACTTTTGGAGAAAGCGTATTGCCATTAAGTTCACTCTTGGTAACAATTATTTTTACAATGATTGTAATAAGAGAAATGTTTTTTTAAAGTACTTACGTCTAAAGTAAGTTGATCCACCCAGGACTCGTCAATACATAAGTCCAGACTGTCGACGCCAATAAACCAGTCTGGGGACGGTGTTATGCGAGATATCAGCGACACCTAAAATATTGTAAATTGAATGAAGTAAGCGTCAGGCAGTTAATAACATGTAAAGTCAAATTCTCGTATCTATATCGTTCTGTTATTGTTATTAAGCTAATTATATACTTCTAGTCTCTGATAATAAAAACTGGTATCATTTATAAATTAGATTTTTTAATTTGGGTATTTTGTTCTTTTCATACCATTTTCTGTTGTCATTTAAAGAAAAAAATACGTTGAGTAATTACCAAACTATGTCCTCCCTCAACAAACACCATGTTTCCAGTCTCTCCCGTACCCGCGCCGACCGCAGGCGTCGAGAATTGATCGTAAATCCTTGAGTCCTCCTCTCCTTCTTTTACCAGGTCATCCAGCTTGCCATACTGGGCGAAGTTACGGACTGACAGTCGCGCTACATCCCCAACGTGGTAGAGTGTGTAGGAAGAGTTGTGAGATTGGCCTGGAAGCAAGATTTATGTTATCATTTTTTGTGCGAACAAAAACCTATATAAAAGTAAGTATTTTTTTTATAACTGGAAGGTAGCAAACGAGCATGCCATCTGATGGTAAGTGGTCACCGCCCATGGACATCTGTAATCAACTCAAGATAGGATCGAAGTTCTTTCTTAGGTCGATCACAAATGAATTGCCCCCCCTCCTGCCCCTGAGGACTAAGTTGGAACGCTCGATTAAGTATGTCTCCCTGACCACACCCTTCAAACCTGAACATAGCAGCAAGAAATCTGCTGTTCAAAGGCAGACATTCGAGGTGACATACAGGTGGAGATTCGAAGATGACATTCGAATTTTTACTAATGAATTAAATATGTTACATAATGACATCCGTAATGCGTTGAAACACGAGGTCTTAGATGGCAAGCCTAGATAAAGGCTAACCGCAATCCTAGTACCTTTTTCTAGAACTTAGCATGTATAGGAATATTGATGAGAAGATCGTGCTGCCAATATTCTATAGATAATACCACTTTACCCAAAAATCGGGGAGACAGAAGTATGAATAATGATGCGGAATTACATTTGTATCCGCCATTTGAAATAATACAAATCGCAAATATACATAAAATGCCGCAAAATATGTTGTGCAAATATTTGGTCACAAAAGTATGAACTCATTTTAATGCAACCTGAATTGTATTGATAGGTAAGACAATGTATTAAAATTACAAAGTAAATACTTTATAGGTATACCAAATAAAATGTTCAATCGGAATATATCACGAAGGAATTCAATGTGAAATCTTTAAAATTATTTAGGCAATCTGCGCTAGACTAGAGAAATGTAGGTTCCAATTCTACGACTTGAAATTTGTGACTTTCATACGGAGTCTGGAAATCTCTAAATGCGCGCTGTTCGGGACAAACTGACAGATATATCGTACGGTCGACATCTCTCTGTGGTAGTTGTCGTATATTGTCTTTCAAGGAGCATTCCACATAGACTATTTTCTTGATAGATTTATTAGATGGATTGTTTAGTAGATAGAAGTCTTTCAACCACTATACGGCTATGCTATTTTAAATATTTGCTACAAAATATACGTCTACGAGTTAACCTAATTTCCTTAATGTGTCTTATTAGGCCGTCAAATAGTTTTAAAACTTATTTTTTTACTACTATTTGCTCACCACTGGAAATTAGAAAATAAAACCATATTACCACGGTTTCATGCAGCTATAAAGTACTATGGACTTTCTTTGCACTGTTTATAAAACAAATTGTAGGCCTTTGAGCGTTCTCTTAATATATAAATAATCAGCATCTTTAGACCAGGTATGAATAGCGCTTTTACACCTTAATCCTTATCAAGGAATTTATGCAGGCAATTTTCTAGAAAGTGATCTTTGTTGGATATGCAAATACGACCATTTTCAAAGCGGTCGTAACTGGTTTTATTCTAATTAGAGAATACTAATTAATCTGATGTCCCATCGCTCCAGCTAATTGACACCTGTGAAGATAGCTTTAAGCTTGTTTCATTGGGTTTTCGTTTTAAAAAGACAATACGGGCTTTAAGGCTGTATCTCTTGCGTATGGAATTTATTTTAAAACATTTGAAATTTATAAATCACATAAATGAATGTTATAAAAATATATACAAGAACATAATTTTATCATATGCAAACTAATTGATTTAAAAAAAGGTTGCACCCAAATTGCTGTCCCTGGGTTGAGTTCCTACAATGCTGGCAACATTGCCTCGTTGAATGGTCTAGTCCTTTGACCGAAGTGAGCGCCAGCATTCTGATCACTCGTGGACTCAATCAACCGCTTCGAGAGATGGATCTCTTGTTATTAATATTGTGAGGCCAATTTGGGAAACGCTGGTGCTACAGCATAGCGTAGCATTTTAATTAAAACCAAATTCATGTATCATGATATGCTTGTGTTTAACAATTCAGAATAACAATAACTTTCAAATCGGTCCAAGAACATAAATACTTTCATGTTAGTTGCAATTTTTTTCCTACGTAAAATTGATATGAAATATTTGTCAAGCCAACGTAAGAAATTGTTTTCAATGGACGAAGGCCCATCCTGACTCGAACTTCACTTGAAATCTTATTCTGAATCGTAAACAATTCGAAAGACGTCTTCTGTTTCTTTTGGCATAGTTTAGAAGCAACGCAAGGTGAACGAACTGTCTATTTATAAGATGAAACGGTGCATCGTAAGTAATGCCCAAGAATATAGACCATGAGAAAATTCCTTTCAATTTCCATATTTATTATGATAACCAATCATCGCATCATCAATCGCTACATGTACAAAATCTTTGTAATACAATATTCTTGAAAACGATGTGAGGTGACAAATGAGAAATTTAATTGTTATTGTCAGCATATTTATTGTTCATATTGACTCTTTCTATGCTAAAGTTATGTTTATTGTGTAGTTTATAAAATATATTTTAAATACATTTTGTTATTTATAAAGTATGCAATAGAATAATACGAAGAAAGTATTTACGGGATTCCTGAAGTAAATTGTAACTCGAAATTGAAATTAATCGGATAAGGCTAAGTATGGATAATAATAATCTTTTTTGGATAATTCCCGACCTTCGCTAAGATCGCCCATTAAGCTGATTAGTCGCTGTCATCGAAATTAGATTTTCGACTTTCGTCTCTACTCTCTATAATACTTTATGAGATTACCGACTTTTATTATAGATACTTATTATGTGATTTTATATTTATTATGTATATTGTAGATCTACTAATTTTAGCTTAAGACATTAATATTGCAGTTTTTTTTAATGTTATGAGTTTTTACCTTTGACAAGTGAAAATGTTACTTGATGTTATGCCCACTTTTCTTAAAACAGAAATTTTCTTCAAATATAAGAATGGATGTGCCCGTTAATTATTGTAAATAGGTTTGATGAAGAATAATAAATCAAATTCTTACCTATAAAGGCTTAGTTCGAAAGTACGTATGAGTAATCGAACCAATACGAACACCGTAAACGTATACTTATCACAAAAATACAAAAGAATAAAATCAAATATCCTTATACGATTAATACGTTAGAAGTTCAGCAAATAATTTATCCCCAAATTGATTCTCGTTGTAATCTCGAAGAGAGCTCTGCAACATGAAAATGATTTCATGGTCAAATATCAGAACTCTGCGCATTTGACCGTCAATTCCATTACAACACAAAGGGCTGGCGAAATCTTGGTTTTTTATAAGATTTCATTGGATTGAAATGAACCTTCATGATCCGTTTTGATCGTGCAAAGGGATTTTGTCCGTCAAGTATGTCGACCAGAAGTTTACCGCTTAGTGAGGTATGTATTTTATTTTTCTATTACCTGTGTACCTTTTGTAGAGATCCTATTTGATCTTCTAGGGCTTGGTATCAAGGGCTGACACTTACTAATAGTATGACCTTATATTGGCATGTCAAAACGTTTGCATGCCTATTCATTAACCCCAGACCTAAGTCTAAGAATTATTGTAAGTTTTATCTTATTATTAAAATATAATTTATTCGTAAATTTATATTTTTGCATGAAATTACGTATTTTAAGTTCCAGTTTGAAAACTCCATACGTTATGCTTTTTTTGAGAACTGTATTTCCAGTTGTACTCGTTATATGAGGAGTAAAAAATATATATTCAATGATGGCATAGATCACTTGTAATTTATAGAAATTGTCTTTCAGAAATATTTAAAAAAAATAACTACTTTGATATAACAAATTATTTAAAACGTATTCGAATGTACCCTATAGTTGCAAATTGTCGCAAATGTAACTCAATTATCCGCCCAGTTATTCTTAAATAACCAGGCAGCCCTAGGCCACTTGCTTCTTAGCCTCCCGATTGAAAACAGACAAATGGATTTTTTGCGTCGAAAAGGACAAACGCTTTTCAAATACCATCTTGCCCCAAGATTTATATCCTGCCGGATAATTTAATATCGTATTTCATAATAATGGAGACTTCGTTTTCTGGTCACGACCAGCGAATACATTTATTTCTACAGACCTACAGTATTCCGAAAGTTGTGTAACAAATATTGTCAGCGTAATTTTATACGCTTACTGACGTTGCTGTCTTAAAATAATAATTATATAATTTTCTATAAATAAGTTTCGTGGAACACCATGTAGATATGTGTCACAAAGGTTAAAAAAATTTTAAAGTATTACGCTGTTGAGTGCTATTTAAAATGTTATTTTAAGAGTAATTAAATTTCAGCAGTTTTTGGGGAGTCAAAATATTAGGAAATAATCGTTGTTTTATATACAATTCTGTGGTAACCTACTTTCGAACTTACGAAGTTCTTTGCCGGCGTATAGTTATGAATTTTCAATAAGTTTTGTAGAAAATTAACTTCAAAATTATCCAACTATTATTGACAGAATTTTTGGTGTTGCCGCATTTAAAAATATAAGTTAGTTCAAACCAAATTTTATGTTGATTATATATTGGATGTCACAATCTTAGAATTCGGACTTATTTGTGATTGAGTTGTTCTGATTTCGTTAGTGATATTTGGTCGCTAGCTACTTTAAAAACATCAATAAGGATTAATTTACAATATTGTTAAGTTTATTGTTAATATGACGATGCATTGTACAAATGTCGAGAATGACATGCTGTGGTGAACGTCACTCTCATAGAACAAATATTGTGTCACTCTAGCAGAGCGTTGTGTCAATGGTAGCGGACTTTTAAAACTGAAACCCGTTTCTATAGAGAAATGAAACAGGAATTCTGATGAAGCCCTTCTATACATTGTTAAGTACAGGAATCCGGTTTTTAAAAACATATTCGATGTAGAAATTCTTCAGTGTCTTTATACTACATTGTTCTGATTGTGTCGGTATCAAAGGTATTTGCGTTACTGTTCCCACAAACACTTGACATACTAATAATTCTCGACGAGTGGAAGGTAACGTCTCGCAAAAGAATCCTTTGATAGCATCTTTCCCTTTGTGCTAAGGTTGTGCGAGACAAATAAATACCGTCTTATCCGGGTTCCCCGAAGCAGGCGAAACCGCGAAATGTCTCTTAACTCTGAGATAAAAGGCAGTTTCTTTCTAGTGCCCCGGAGAGCTATTCTCATTGTCTTTGGATTGCTCTAATTACATAAATAAAAGTTTGTAACTCCTGAACGATTTGTGGTGGTTGTTGATGAGAGTGCAAGGGGCGATTATTTGTTTACTTTCAAGTAATTTCGTGCATTTTTTATTTATTTAAACTTGTGGATTTAGAAATATCTTGAATGGGACTCCGATTTCTAATCCTATCCTTGCCTAGCCTGGACATCAAAATATGCTAAATAGCATTTTTGTAATATTTGCTCCGAAATTGAATAGTTTTTACTGTTTTGACGTATGATAAATTCAAATACAAGTTTATGATGGATCCGATTAAAAATCATGGGTAGTTACAGTGACATAATTATAATTTATATAATATAATTCTGATACAATTTTACGTACCAAAAACGGGAGACCATTGAGCTTTAGGCCGATGCAACGGGTAGTCCTTCGGGAAGGCTTCTTCACTCCACAGAAACTTAATAGTCACTTTATACACCGCCATGTCTACGTCACATCCCGCGGAAACCGCTAGCCACGTGGTCACTAAAACCAAGATGGCGGCCATATGCGACCGAGGCGTCATCACGAATGGACGTGTTCACCGTTTTAACAACTGTTTACGCGTCACTTTTACACTGTATAATTGAATTGGATTCGGTAATGGAAAGGGGGATTTTAATTTCACGCTTTCCTACACACAAATGTTTAGTTTGGATTTAATTTCGGTAGTTTCCGCGTGCGTGCAGCGGCGTTGGAGAGAACTCGTGGACTTTTCTATTTTGAGTTCTCTTTGCTGGTGGACAGAAATAAACCGTCGGGTGACGATTCGTATTGGAGTGGAGATTTCTGAATATACTTTATTTAAATGAAACTGAATGCTTGTTTGAAGTTATATATTATGTCGTCATATTGCAATCAAATGGATTATTATTCGAACGGTTATTTGCTTGAGTATATTTCTTTTACTTAATATAAAAAAAAATACTACGAATTATAGCAATTTCTTTATATTCATATCTATTTAAAGATTTTATTAATTCTGTTTTTTATAATATATTCCCGGCTCATCTTAATTATTTAAATTATTTGTCACCTCCATGTACTATTATATATTGTAGAATATTATGCCAGGGTTTTAATTTAATATACTTTAGTATACTGAATTTCAATCTTAACCAGCAGGAGATAAAATAACCTCTTTATGTTTTCATAGCTGCATCAGATGAATGGTATAATTTTTGTTTATATATATGTATAACCTAGTATATAGTTGTTATTAATAATTTTGTGTTTAGATTTATATTTTTCTAACACTTTTGAAGATTGTACAATAATTAATGAAAGCTTTACTAAAAGCCGATACTGATATTAGGCCTGGACGACTATCAATCAATCAAATAGCGGACTCTGATGAGGGTTAAGTGGTCGATAGGGTTCCTTTTTGAAGTAAAATCATCGAAGCACACCTGACGCCATACGACGATTGAATAAAGTAATGAAAAGACCATTTAATAAAATAATTTCCGTTTTAAAACAAGAATATCAATTATTAGCATGGAGTCAATTTGACTGCGATCTTGGCCTAAAATAAAAATTAGTCCAGAAACTTTGTTCCTTTGTATTATGGGAATATTTATTTAAACTAGTGATCGCCTAGCGGTCGACAAAAAACGACGGTATATCATAGAATTATCAGCTGTAAAATATCTATACTTTTATACCTATAGACAAATTAACAATATTTTTTGACTACACAGAATGGCATTAATTGTTTGGCATCTCCGATGCTCACGTCACTCTCGATTCAGTATCAAATGACGTTCCGTGGTATAACAGGCGTCTATATGTATGTATATGTATCGTATACGCGTCAAAGGCATGGTTCTATGCGTAATCCTTTACTAATAAAATGTATTTCTAATGTATTACCATATAAAATATTATCTCTCAGCACTTCTTCTCCGTATAAACTGACTATGTCAATTTCATACTCCTCCGTTCGTGTAACTGTCGTAAAAATCGTTCCTGAACTGTTTGCTTCACGCACTTATCTTATGATGAAAAAATTACAACACAATTAAAATACAAAATGTATCGACCGCTAGTAATTTCGAAGCTAAAGGAGTTTAGGCTGAAGAAGGATTTTTATCGGACGTTTAACCCTTCAGTATCCGGTTGATTGATCAATAGTCCCACGGTCCGGATTATACCGGAACGTGAGTAAACAGTTTTCGGCCAAACATTATTGAAGACCGATATTAGTGCGTGATTCTTGCGTGATTCATTGCTTTGTTCTTCGGATTTATCTTTGTTAATGTACTTTTAGATTTCGAAGGCTTAGAAGGTTTCGTGCGATTTCGGAGGTCACACCAATTTCTACCTTTCAGCAGTTCTCGGGCTGCTAGGTTCTGGTTTGGAAAGCAGGTCGGAGAAGACCTTGTTAAGTTGTTAATACGTTGTTAAGTAAACCTATTCCTCAGGGATAATAAAAGGTATTAGAAAGGTTCTTCGGTTCTGCCTGAGCTTGAGCTTGAGAAATCGTGGGTTCGATCCAAACTCCCCATTGCACATTGACGTACCCACTACCAACACAAGGCTTTGAGCTGAGCTGGAGGGGTTAACAAAATTACAAGTTTGTATTGACATGACAGTTGTTTAAAAAAAAATGAACCATTGAAGAGAACACGCAAGTTGACTAGATTTAATATTAACGAGAATCTCCAGTCTAAAAATGCACGTCCCTCCACTAAACAAAATTATTTTAATATGGGAAGCGTATATTTATTACAACTCTTTACTAGTATGTGAAGGCTAGTTGTACGACTTGTTAACTTACTTATTTATGCACTGGTTGGTCAACAAAACTGTCAGTTTGCATCATTTTTACTTTTTATCGAAATATTATTACCTTGCAAAATGTTGCATGTGTGGGTGGCACTTTGGAGGAGCGAGAATTTTTAGACTAGACGATCTATATGATACTCATAAATGTACACACATACTATCATTGCAACAACTCACAAACTTGCCGAGTATATAGTGTGCTTATTTTTGAAGTGGTCTATAAAATATTAGGAGCCAAAACTAACTTTGCGTGTGACTTTGCCAAGAGCGCTGCCATACAATTCTATCTGATCGCTTTTGAAGTACTGCGCAAAGTAAAGTTTCTTGGAACTGCCGCAAAATCTTACGAGTTTGTCAGTTGTGCTGCATATCTGCAACCTGAGGCAAACGTGTTCGTTGGTTTTTGCGCGTTTCAAGCACGTAAAAGGTAGCGTCTCTTATAAAATTACAACCCAAAGACCTCTTTCTCTGGAGTGTAGTTTAATTGTAGAGTTTGTGAAGGTGGTAGAACCTTTTATGGTTCGTCTCCGGAAGCACCTCCGCCACACCTATTCCTGCCTTATAACAGCAGTGTTGTTGCTACTGTGTTCTGGTTTGAAGGTGGTCAGGGAGACATACTTAACCGAGGCGTTCCAACTTGGTCCTCAGGGGTAGC
>DWNJ01002520.1:0-10460 GCA_018250275.1 Udranomia eurus
CGCTGTTTTATATGAGTATTTACCCTCCGGTTTGTTAAAAGAATACACCAAATGCCTGACAAATCTTTTTTGAATTCGCTCTATTCGTAACATATGTGTAGCAAAATGTGGCCGCCAAATTACACTCCCATATTCCAAGATTGACCTAACCAGGTTATTGTACATTATTATTTTTGTAGACGCTCTTTTAAAAAACTTTGAGTACCTCATGATAAAGCCTAACATTTTAGAGGCTTTCTTTAACATAGAGTCAAGATGCGGAACAAGAGTGAGCTTGGTATCAAATATAACTCCTAAATCTTTGATGATTTGCGTTTCACAAATTTGCGTATTGTTAATGTGGTAAGTCGATGGAATAACGTTTCTTTTCCTGCTAAATTTAATATGGAAGCATTTAGAGACGTTAAGCTCCATACCATTGCTTGAACACCAGTTGACTAAAGAGTTTAAATCTTTTTGAAAATATATTACATCGTCCCAAGACTCAATAGTTTTATAAAGCTTTAAGTCATCTGCAAATAGCAATGGATAGGAATTAGTGAAACAAAGAGGTAGGTCATTGACAAATATATTAAATAGAATTGGGCCCAAATGCGAACCCTGCGGTACACCAGACAATATATTGCATGAATATGAGGAAAAACCATTAACCACGACATAAAATGAACGTCCAGATAGGTACGATTTGAGCCAACTGTGAAAAGTACCATGGATTCCGTATGAATATAGCTTTGTCAAGAGAATTTTATGTACAACTTTGTCGAATGCCTTCGTAAAGTCAGTATATAATGCATCGACTTGCTTTTGTTCATCCACTGATTCGACCAAGTCTTCAAAGTAAGACACCAGGTTTGTATGTGTGGACCTACCTTTTAAAAACCCATGTTGCTTGTCACTTACATATTTCTCGAAATGTATTTGTAAAAATGGGCAAACTAGAGATTCAAAAATTTTGGAGAAAGTAGACAAGATAGAGATGGGGCGGTAGTTGTTCACGTGCTTGGGATCACCAGATTTGTGGATTGGTACCACTTTGGCTATTTTCCACATGGAAGGAAAAACTCCAGAGTCGAGGGAAGCCTTAAATATATAAAATAGAGGATTAACCAGGTTGACGGCGCAATTGCGAATAAAAAATGGTGGGATGTTATCTGGACCTGCACCTTTAGTGAGATCTAAAGAAGTTAGGACTTTAAGTATATTATCCCTGCTAATATATAGTGATGAGAATACGTCGTGGTGTGCGTACTCTGGAACATTGTCCGATGCGTCCGTATCACTAGTATGCTGAGATTTGTACACAGAGGCAAAATGTGATGCAAACAAGTTACAGATTTTATTTCCATCTGAAGATTCAGTTGTACCATCCGTGAGGGTAGATGGGTACATACTGCTACCGCCTCGTCTCTCCTTCACGTAAGACCAGAAGTATTTAGGATTACTAGATATTCTATTTTCTGACTCATTTAAGTAGTCGTGGTAGCATTTAGTTGCTATTTTGGCACAGCGTTCAACTAATAAATTACAGGATATCAAATCTAAGGGATTCTTATACTTCTTATACCTAATTCTATATTTGTTTTTTTCATTCAGTCTCTTTATCAACTGGCGTGAAAACCATGTTGGATATTTTCTGTTTTTTAGTTTTGTTATTGGTATATATTCATGAATTATATCCTGAATTGTTCCGCAAAAGATCTCTACTAGTTTATTAACGTCACTCTCCCCTGCGAAGCGATCCTTCCAGGTAATTTGGGCCAGACGAGTGTTTATTACTTCGTAATCTGCTCTATGAAAGTTAAGTTTAAAATTATTGGGATTGTAAGGTAATTTGGTTTCACATGAGAGTACTATGTTAATTAATAGGGGTGGATGTAGTGGATCCGCCGGGCATAAGGCATCTACGGCACGTGAGACATCACACGATGATGGGAAGTCTATTAGTACCAAGTCTAAAGTCCTGTTCATGCTATTGGTAATATAATTAATTTGTTTGTAGTTATTTAAATTTAGGAAATCGAGAAAATCTTGATTCAAAGAAGAAGTTTGATATGTATCTAAATGACTTGCCATCTCCCAGTTAATACTGCTTAAATTAAAGTCCCCAACGACGCATTTTTGATAGTTAATTTGTTCCGATACTTTTGATAGATTGTTCAAAAAATATTCTAAAGTAGTGCGGAGTACAGGAGGTGGAAGATACAAGGCAGAAAACGCTATTAAACAAGGCTTGTTAGGTGTGCCTAACTCTACAGTGACCCACAAGTCTTCGCATTTGGTCTCTAGCGAGGGCTGTCGTGCAGAGTTTAATAATTTTGAGACTGCTATCAATACTCCACCACCTTTCTTTTTTTGATGGAAACCTGACTCCTCTCTGTCCCTTCTGTAGACTATGTAATTGTCATCAAATAATTCCGAACTTAGAATATTGCTATTGAGCCAAGTCTCAGTTAGTATTATTATGTCATATTTAGTACTGCTTAAATTACAAATGAAGGCGTGAGTTTTTGTTCTAAGACCTCTTACATTTTGATAATATACAGATAGAGCGCTAATTTTAAAATTAGTTACATTCATTGGATATAATTATTTAAGATTATATATACTTTTATATTATAATAATAGTAACAAGTAAAAAAAAATATAATAGTTTGAACGATGTGGTAGAACTAGATTATTTCAAATTGCTGAGAGAGTCAATGTCCTTTATTATAACGTAGTCGGAAGCGTCACTTTTTCTCATATAAATACGGCCACTGCGGACCCAAACGTATTTGAAACCTTTTTCCTTGGCCGCTGCTCTTGCGGCAGCATGTAAGGCTTTATTACTTGGTGATAGGTGGTCTACGATGAAAATTGGTGATTTCGGGCCTTGTAATCCCAAATGCGTGCTGTTTAGTTTATCTTCAGTTGCCTTTTTCTTATTGAAGTTTATAGCAGCCGCCAAGAAATCGTCTTTGAATTTCGTGTTACTAAACTGAACCACAATTGCTCTAGGTCTGTCTTTGTTCCGGTTTACCTTAGCTACGCGAGTGCAGTGGGAGATGTTCTCAGAATTAACTTTGCAGTTTATCACGCTACCTAATCGCTGAACCACTTCTAAGACGTTCTCACTCTTTCTTTCAGGCATACACTGAATTTCAATATTATTAGAACGTGCGTTCTGCTCTAAGGTATTAACACGTTGTTTAAGGTCCTCAACGGTCGACTTTAAATTGATATTTTGATCTTGCAGGTCTTTAATTACTTTCTTAGACTGACTATTTTCTATAGATAGGGCTTCAAACTGCGAGTACATAAACTCCATCGAATCTTTCATGCCTTTTATCTCTTGGGTTACTGATTTTAGTTCCGTACACAGAATAGAACTGATGGTAGTATGTAGTTTTGAGACCAATGAATTCATTTCATTCTTCACAACTTCCTGCACAATGTTTTCAACGTCCGTTATGTGTACGAGTGAAGCAGTAGCTACGGACGGAGGTGAGTGTACAGCTTGTCTCTTAGACGCCCTGACAGTCACGTGTGCACCAGGACAAGGAGGGTTGATACTTGTACTCACTTTTTTTCGCAATATACAACACATTGGACATTCCCAGGGGGTAGTTAATTCTTGGGGGTCTGTAGAATTTAAGCATGCTAGATGAAACTTCTTGAGGCATAATACACAATCTATAAAATCTTCACTAGATACATTTAGTTCGCAACATCCCCAGTGATTGTTTTCGTCGGTAGACATGTCAGAAGATGTTGTTTTTTATTGAATGTGTTCGCAATAGGAGTAAAATTTTATTAAAAATGAAGAAAAAGAAAATACAAAAAAAAAAAAAAAAAAAAAAAATTTTTTTTTTTTTTTTTGTTGTCTATAAATTTAAGATTATTTTGTTTTTGAGGTTCTTTTGCGAAATAACACAAAAAAAAAGTTCACGGTGGACAGGATTTGAACCACGGTTCGTGCGTGTGAATCGTGCAGTACGGTTAAAGAACGGTACTACTACGAAGCTTCGAGAGCGATGAACGAAAATGATAAGCCGTAGGGTCCTCAGTTGTGTTAGAGTTCGAGCTATAGATATACGGTTAAATTCGGTCTTTTGTTTTAAAACTTGTTCACTGACACTGTGCACTTATAACGTTAGATTTTAACGGCAATATTCGAAATGTTTAGTGTTATATCACTTTAATCAATGCACTTTTAGATAAAGCGTTAACACACTTGGAAACGTCTCACTTTTGCGATTCTTGTGGTGTTAAATTTTAGGAAAACTGTGCGATAATTTCACTTTATTTCAATTTACTATGCGGGACAAATTTGTTACGTGTGTGCTTCAAGCAAGAACTCGACTGAACTGAGTTATAGTTAGGTTGTCTGTCTGTTCAATTTATTTAACTCTTTTCCTTAGTCACACGTAAAGTCTATTGATGCAACGCGATTAAAACAGATTGCATGGCATTTGAACTTGATGCACTGATCTATTGCATGTCACCTCACCACAAGAATGTCCAGAAAGACTTGGTTTTAATTAATTTCTGGTAAGATTATAGATTTATATTAAATTTCGGATTCGTTCTATCGTAAAATAATATATTATACTATGCTCTATTTGACAATTAGAGATGATAATGAAAAGATCATTAAATACATATATCCATGACTTCTAACCTCATGTCTTGACTGTCAGCTGTAGAGCGGCTTTTATACGTGATAGGCGCACCTAGTAACTGATTTCGATTATATTAGTATTATTCAAAAAAGTCATAGGTTTATCGCGTTTTCTTGGAGGATAATATTGGTCTTCACTATTAAATTCCGTATACGCATTAGCGTAGCGTAGCGTTTTAATTATTTTAATTATTCAAGATGGCAAATTATAATGTCTAAACTTAAGATTTTTTAACATAAGATTTAAGAGTAAGTAGAGCCAGGTATCTCAAGCTTTGTACACGTTCAAATGTAATTCATAAATATATAAAAATATAATCAAGGCCCCCCCAACGTTAGCGAAACCGACGTAATATTCTCAAATTAAAGAATTTAAAGAACACATATCTTTGTCATACTGATTAACTATCGACACAGGCTCACCAGTGGAGCAGCGCTACACCTTCTATACCAACTTGAAACACAATATACAACAAAGCTAGCAAAAAGCGATGCCTCAGAATGGCTAAAACGACAGAATACCTACTACCAGTATAGAAATATGAACACGTTTAACTATTTTCTCATCTCTACTATTAATAAAATGTCATAGCTGACATATACGGGGTCTAATACAGTTGTAAGTGTGGATTTGCATACAATGGCGCATCCGAGGCTCGTTCATCATGACCTACACACGCGTCAGCGGCTCTGGTCACGTGATACTTGCCACGGAATATGGGTATCGACCACATGCATGCCCAACCCAACCCCATGCCCAGAGCTTCGCGATACAAGTAATGAATGAACGAGTATCACCGATATACAGCTCGACGTATGTGACAATAGATATAATACATATAACTAGACTAGAATCAAGTCAGAAATTAAGTATAGAGATTAGTATATTAAGTACAACAATAAAGTAAAGCTACAGAAATGCATGAAACACATATGCATAAACCGGCAAAGACAGGCAAACTGGGAAACACAAATAATAAAAATGCGTCGCATCTCTTTGTAAGTTAATCTCAACTAATACTAACTAAAATACTTAAGCAAATTGGCGTTAGAGTTCGCAAAGTTCAGAGTGCAATTGTACGTGTAGGTACATCGTTAAATATTGAATGTGGAAAGACAACGACGAGTTTAATATTTATTTGTATTGTTTAACGCTCACTCATATTAAATAGCTCGAAGGTACGAGCCGAGTAACCTCCCTCCTTTATCCAAATACGTAAACTTCTCAAGATCAACGAGACCAGAAAGATCAAGCGAAATTTCATCCGTAACCTTTTTAATCTATTGTTATAAAAAGTTTTGCAAACCGTTTATTGTGTTTTGTGTCGAACCTGTCACAGTGTTGCATATAATACAGCGCATTGTGCCCGCCGGGAGCATGCAACTAGTCATGCATTGTTTTCATTCTTTTCTTAACTAGAACAATGCTAGGCAAAAACGAAACAAGTTATTCTAATATTATCAAACGAATGGTACTTCGTCAATAAAAATTTAAACGGAACATGGGGATAAGGAAAAAATCTTTGGCAGATAAACGTGACGAATTTACATGGAATCCTTCAAACTGACTTATTCTCGGCGGCGCACAAAAAGCCTCGCGCGTCTCATCTCCGCTCATTGAGGCTTAATAAGGAAATGCGAAACCGCGACTTAACGCTTTGAGGAGGAAGACTTCGCTACCGGCAGCGCAATGATGTAGTAGTTGCGTTTTTCGGCATTATGCAAAAAGCGACTCAGAGGTCATTGCATCACTAATTTAAATTCCTTGTGCGGAGCATCGACGCAGCCTTCGACACATCGACGAGCTAATTAAGAGTCCTGGACTCTGCCGCCCGCCTCACACACTCGATCTGTCAAGTAGAGTTAATCGCCTCTGCCTCAAGACCGTCATGAAAATTCTTTACACGCTCCAGACACGCCTACGAAAACATTATATCTCAACATTAAGAAATTCCAGATCATTATCTACACCACTCCCCCGACGTATTTTACAACAAACAATTCTGTTTATCTCGAATGCAACATCGACTTTCGATTCTACCTTGATGGAGTAATTGTTGTTAAAATTTTCCTAATTTTTCCGTGATTAATGTCTTACTAATTGTGCACAATCGATAATTAATAAATAAAAATACTTTTTAATTGTGAACCAAGTGAAAATCAAGGATTAAGGGCGAAATTTGACTGCGCGGCGCGATTTTCGGGTGGAAAACGCCGGTTGGAATAGCCGACAAGTGCTGTAAAACATGCACTGAATTGTTTACAAAATGTATGAGAACTCACCGCTGCATGTCGTCGTTTGTAAGTCACAGATGTGGAAAGTAACACAGCACAGACGCGTTTCGGTATCGTGTCGGGTGTTCGTGGCGCGTGCGTGACGTTAGCGCGGCGTCGCCATGTCCGAGCGCGGCGAGGGCTGGTGCGCGAGTGGCGAGCGCCGAGCGGCGCCGCGCACCGCGGAAGCGCCGGCCTTCTCGCGACCTGCATTCTGCGGATTTTGCGATACCACTCATCACTCCGGTCAACGACGTCTCAATTCGCTCTTCGACTAATGCACTTAATGAATTTCTTTAAGTTGCCTTGGTTGCCTGGCACGGAGTCTAGGCTACGAAAAACACTAGCAGAAATCAATATTGCGATGTCATCTCTCAGAGCTTCGGTCATCGACGTCTCATTTCGATCTTCGGAAATTGCTTTTCAAAAGTGTGTCTCGAATTGATTAAATGAAGCAAAAACAGTTAAGTACATTGAAAGTCAATAACCCCATATGATTCTATTTAGCCTTTGCTTAGTGCAAGTGAGATCGTCGCTAACTCAAACGGCCCGAACAAATAATGTTAGGATATGCATCTACTAGCAAACGCCAAGAGCCACGTACAAACAGGGGGACCAAAATTAAACATGCATGTGTGAAACAAACATTTACCCTTGCCGAAACCAGAGACGGGACCCGTAACAGCGCCACAAGTCAGTTTAACCGTCGTATCGAAACTTAAACTTTCAGGAGGTTTCAAAATATCCGATATACGTATATACCTACCTACTGGGGGCTTATTATCGTATAAGTATGTAGCATTCTGCAGCATAATGACTCCATTATTCCGGTAATCAGGTCTTATTCCAAGAGATGCAATGATTTAAGTCTTCCATAAAGTGCCCGCTATATTTGGTGTTTTTTTAAATGTTAATGTAGAGCATAAATGTTGTTTCTTATTCTATAACTTCATTATACTTAGTATGCTCTTGAATACTTAGAGTGGCAAGTGATAGAACTAATTTCCAAGGCTCCATTGCCATACAAGTCTCGTATGTGTGGTAAATAGTTGCACACTTTCCTTAAGCGTTTCATATGTGTTCTAACTTTGTCCTCAGGCTGGAAGCATTGGGACAAAGTACAGGCGGGACTGATCTTTACGATACTCATCTGCTGTTTCCATTTTGACTTTTTATATCCATTATACATAGTATAAAACCAAAGCCCTCCGCCTCTGCGCAACTGATTTCAATGCAATTTTCACTATTATTTAGACTAAATTAGTATTTGTATAGTAGAAAAAAATCCACATTTTGTGATGAAGCCGTCGAAAAAACGATTTTCGAGAGCTTTTTATTGCAAACTAATTAACCTCTATGACAATATGTTAGTCGCACCAGGGAAAAATAATCAAATACATTTGCATTTGAAATGCCCTAAGGGTTTGCGGTCAAACGGAAAGAACGTCGTCTATGCAAGATGCTCAATTAATCAATATATCAATTTATCTTTTAAAATCCGAAGCTAAAAAATATTATTTTACAATCGGAAGTCATCTAAACCTCGGTGCTCAGGAGTAAAACAATAGAGCTCCAGTCGTTACATGTTAACATTTAACTTAGTTTTGAGTAACAACGAAGTATTGAGGATACTTCCTCATGTGAAGACTTGCCTTTGCTTACTCATCAAATTAATAATAATGAAAAACCCGGAACAGTATTATATTGCGCGTGGAATCCACAGTAACAGAAAAATGCAGTCTGGTTGTGCAATATTTTTATGATAATGTAACTGTGTAGCGGGAACTATTGAATGGTAAGAACTACTATCCGATAAATGAAATCGATTACTTACGTGAGTTTATACTGCATAGATACTTTCATCCACTGCCGGATATGTAGAATAGGATACACGTCCATTATCTATGATATCGTTATCCGGTCTTGTTGCAACTAATTGTTCATCTAGTCGTCTGATTACGTCTTTCCCATGTCCGCAATAGGTAAATTATTTATTAAGATGAAGATATGTATATTATTGCAAACCATAACCACACCATCTAATTGTCTTACTTCATACCTAACCTAATTAGCTTCGTATAAATGAAACTGGAAAAAATATCATATTATCTTTAGGGGCTCTGATTACCTACGCACATTATAGATTCACCAGTGAGTCTACCGGCGGTTCGGTGGTCACCTTACATAATGTTACAGTATACTCATAGCTCCGTTTCATTGGTGCAGGCGCCGATCAGCTTTGTACATGTCTCATTATTATACAACAAAACCTTGTGCGGTAGCACAATCGTCTTTGATGTACGACGAATTCAAGACGTCAGAACAAGCAAGGTGTATTGAGGTGTATACATTATCAATGTAGGGGCAACCCATTGAATTCAGTTTCAATTGTAGCTAATAAAATTTGCTTCATCGTGATTTACGAAACAGACATCGTGATGCGTGTTCCCGAGCCCCCAGTTTCGTCACTGTTACGCGCGCTGCGAACTGCGTGTCCGCTCCGCCGTCGCACGCGATCCTGCGCTTGCGCACCCCGCCGCCGCTTCAGTTTATTCGTAGATATGTGAGCCTTGTAGTCATAACCGCGTTGAATATATCATACAGCCAATACAGACACTTCCCAGTTGGACGAGGGTGACCGTACATTAATAATAATACGTACATAAATGTACATGTTATGGACTTGTACAAGAAACCAAAAACATGATGATTTCGTAGCAAACCAACGTGTAAACTATCTAATAGGCAGTATAGGGATTAGTGACAAATAGACACAGGGTAGTCATGAATGGTACAAATTCAACGTCAAATAAGATTGGAACTCTTTATAATGTCTGCGACAATATTGCTTTTTTGTAGAACAAAAATTGCCTTACAGTAGATTGGCATTTTTACATCTCCTATCCGGCAATAACCACTTCTACACGCGTTTACTTCATAATACAATAAAAGTACATGAAACATAAACATACCATACCAGACTTCAATTCTTTTGTAACCTACAGATGTAGATGTAGAGTCACTAGTCCTCGGCTGAGTCCACTTGGAGGTTTGAAAACATCCGAATAACCTGATTGGCCACTAACCTGTACTTCAGCCAAAATCCTCGCGAGCAGTATTATTGGCGTATAACTGTTGTATTAGCGGAGTAAGCTCCAGGCCTTCCCCGAAACTGGGAAGAGAAACGTACCCAATATTAAAATAAAAAAGGCTGGCGAGGGGCGGCGGCGAATCCTTTGAAAGGTTTTACCAACAATATTTCATCGAAGTTTACCTGGGGGTATTTTTAAAGTAGGTATATCAAGTGAGCGATAATGAAATATCCGCGCCCGTGCAGAGAACGCCTCAGTAAATTTCTGTCTAGGCACTCCTTCTCAAACTTTGCTAGGGCCGAATATCCCTGTGAAAATAAATTTCATTTCAAGTAAGAGGTCAGCGGTCCTGGCGGTTAATTGATCGATACTGGTGGTTATTTAGAGCCTTATCCTCAATAGAAGTAGTAGTAGTGGTATTATGTAGGTATCAT
>DWNJ01002521.1:0-10460 GCA_018250275.1 Udranomia eurus
CATATTTTCAATCGAAATCATATAGTTAAAGCGTCATCAGTTATGGCTTTTCAATTAGATGAAATGAGTGCTTTAATATTAATTAAGATAGTCAAATTTAGTGTTCAAACCTTAGATGAATTAGTTAATGAGAAATGCCATCAGCATGCTCGCAATCCATTCTTGCTCAAATATAGTACGGATACAGTATTGTATAAAACGTATTATTCAGTGATTGTATATGTAATATCTCTTACATTACAGAGACCATAAGCAAATGAAACGAGTACACTCTGGAAGTGAGGATGAGCCAACACATTCTGGTGAGTACTTGTAGATAATATGTAGGATAGGTTTATAAAAGAGATCTGCACATTTTATCTGTATTTTTCAAACGGATGACAATCACCAAGAAACGATTGTTATCACAATAGCACATGACTATTCTACATCATATAATCTCTTATAGTTTGATAAACTTGAAAACAATGCAGTGGTATGTACTTTTCGCCTCCCGTCGACGTCCTTTTACGAAGATAAGACAATAAAGTGAGTAAAAATTTGGAGAAAAAGTAAGAATTAGATGTTCATCAATCAAACTATATGCAACGTTTCAGGAGAGGAAGATATAGCATTCATAGACGTAGCTCCTAACTCGATGGCCAAGCTGCCTGAGAAAGGAATACTAAAAAAACATGGTTACGGCGCAGTGGACGGCAAGGACAAGTGGGGTGATGACTCTCAGTCAGAGCAGCTGGAAGCAGGCAGCCAATCTGATGGTCAGGAGCCCTCTGGAGCTGTTGCCGATATGGAATATAAATTTAAGGTAAGTTATTAACTACAAAGTTATTAACATGTTAGAAATGAATAATATGGTACCGAATAAAATTAAAAATGCAACATCTATTCATAGCCTCAAACAACAGTTAAAACAATTTATCAACAACTAAAGATGGCCAGGTAACTGGCCGACAAAGATTTTACTTTTAACTGGATTTAAGAATATTTGTAAGTCTCCCATATAAGTAAATGTCTATGTAATTCTTCTGAAAAATAAAGTCTTCTCTAATCTTAACCTATTATGTAGGGAAGAATACATAGAATATTTTACACGTTCCAGGACTT
Source organism: Udranomia eurus (assembly GCA_018250275.1). Classification (NCBI taxonomy): domain Eukaryota; kingdom Metazoa; phylum Arthropoda; class Insecta; order Lepidoptera; family Hesperiidae; genus Udranomia; species Udranomia eurus. The sequence continues at coordinate 1,105 of DWNJ01002521.1, forward strand.
AAACGGGTACCATGAAAATATAATCGTGGCTTTGAAGACTGCAGCGGCCCAACGAGCGAGCGCCGGAGCTGCAGGAGGCTCTGGTGATCTACGAGCGCTCCAAGAATACGAATACAAGCGAGAACGGGCGCCTAGCGCTGAGAAAATACATGAAGCTGAGCTGAGGAGACAGCGGGGTGCTGACGAGGAGGAAGACGAGGGACCGCAGTGTGGACCCATCCGGATCAGGAACTTGGAGGATCTGATCAGACAGTTAGAGCACCACTCGAGTAGACACATGAGCCCCTCCGGGTCGGAAGACATTAGAATGTCCGAAACCGAGGCCGAGAGGCACTACAGGATTGAGCCGGGAGACGTGTCGGCGTGAGTATTTTTTAAAATAAAGTGTAACATTTCTGTACTTTTTCTGGGAATAAATGATTATTATATAAATGGGAATATATAACTATTGATACAACACTCGCTTGCAACACGCTCCAAACAAAAAAAAGAAAACAATTAGCAACAATATTAGGTGGCAGAAGAATGTATCGTGCGACTCCAGAGGCAGCATTAGCAGCCAGATCTATTCTTACCTTATGGCAGCAGCGTTCGGATGTGAAGGGTGTGGTAAAGGCACACATACTCGGAGCGTTTCAACTTAGACCGCAGGGGTAGTAAAACTTATCATTTATCGAAAAACAAGAACAATCGAGATGGACAACTGGGTCCGCAGCGGACGGTGCCGCGGGCGGCTGGGCGCGGGCGAGGAAGAAGCTCGGTTCGGGTACGGTCGCTTCCGCGGCGCGCGCCACCACCTGTTCCCCGGGGCCGCGGCGCCGCTGCACGCGCACCACGCGCCGCACCGCGCGCCGCCCGACGACGACGCGCTCTACGAGACCGCGGACGCGGAGCGCCTCCGCGACGCGCCCGACAGCGAGAGGTGAGCGGCGTGCCCTGTTTCCTCGTACAAGTAGCTTATTAGATTAAATGTACGTTACAGCTATATATTTTAAGCCCGATAGAAAAATGACGCTTTAATGTACAAGTTACAGTAGTGCCTTCCTCTAGCCAGACGAGATAGGTGAGCTCACACAGCGTGTTCGATATATCTTTTCAATAATGTCCTATTAAAACATCCCGTTTTATTAGCACTTAACATAATTTACATAGTGAGACGCGAGCTCACACATCTTGTTCGGCGTACCGTAGCTTTCAAGTGCAAAGTGTCCTTCTCAAACGCATTGAGTTCGCAACGGCGAACATCGAGGCGTAAGATGTCGTCTGTAATCTCTTTCTCGCGGACCACATCTAAAGCCGCCGCGGCGATGAGACCGACCACTACAAGTAAGGTTAGTTGTCTTCAAACACGTTAAATTATAAGTCTGTCATAACGTCGTCACGTCATGGGATGTCGGTAGACTTCAACGCACACGCCAGAAGTTCTTACGACGAAAAGTAGGCTCTGTCTCGCTTAGGAGGCTTTATTAAAACTATTATGACAATCGTGTTTGCGTTAACAACTAACAGTATATAAAAAAACTAAGTTTCTCACCACGTTATATTCATATTGAAATAACAAGCTAAATTTGACGTTTTTAACGCAAACGTTATTAGTTAACTAAATTATTTCCGTCACACTAGACTTCAACGGTAAGTAAGAATTGTAGATTATATTACCTGTTAATTATCTTAAATAAAATTATGGTGCAATTTTCTTGTACTTTATTTTTCGTACAACGTCTTCTTATAGTATACATGCAAGATTAACGGAATTTGCAACCAAATGTCATATTTTAATTCGACAATGTGCTACAAAAAATTGTTTAATGCGACTATAGGGCGCAGTTCTTTATGCCCTTTAATACAAGAAACTTGCACCATTAGTTGAGACTTTAAGCCCCATTTGGCTTGTAGTCTCAACTAATACAACTGATGATTCTTATGTAATTTATATAATTTTAAGTTATCATACTACTAAAACATTTAGGTCTGCCAGTTGTTCAATAAATATAGACGTATCATTATTAAAATGCCCATGATAGTTACATAAAATTTATATCGCAAACAAATATAATTTGAAAACAAACGAAAGTCACACATTTTCTTAGATAGATGCTAAACAGAATTTCACTAAGAAGCATCACGATTAGACCCCAATTTAATCATTCGGTATCTAATCAAACATTAATAAGGCATTTAGTTAACATACAGTAAATGAATCGAATTTCTCAAACATTTCGCAAAGAGCCTGTTAGATTAGAAACATTTGAGAGCTGTCTTTTAACATAAATGTACTTACTGTTTAACTAAGCGTGACACTAACTACTTTGTTTGCAGCCAACTACTTAACTTGTATCCGTTGTACTGGCGGGCTCCGTAGCCTTAAAATAGGGCTCTAAAAATAAACTTAAAAGTCTTAATACTTAATACACACAAGGATTTGTAATACACATTTTTTACAGAAAATGAATTTAGAAATTATTTATCTATTATTATAGCTGACGATTACTTTAAAATATGCATCACACTAAAAGACGTGTTACAATAAGACTCCCTTGTCCATTTGACAATATTTTAATAAAATATTTATTGGGGCAAATTTAAATTTCTTTTTATCTCCAAAATAAGTTACTCTCTAAGATATTGTATACGTCTAGATTACTCGGCACAAGATGGGATTGACCACGGATAGTCTAAGATAAATAAGCAGTATTCATCCTAACATTAGACACGAACTTGCTACTTTTGTTTGCGTTTGCTGTTTATTTTATTATTCTATTAAACATGGAATGGCCGATCTAGACGTATGCAAGTCGTGTGCTCGCACGATGAGTCCGGAGCCCGGAGGCTAGGAGCCCGCCGCCGAGCGACGCACCCCGACTCTTCGTTCCTCTTCTATCATTTTCTAGTGATGAATTTATTCAAGCTCAACAACAGCTAGCCCGGTGGGCGAGTGAGGAGGCAGTGCCGGCCGCGCGCGAGTACTTCCCCTCGCCGCCCTCCTCGGCCAGCGAGCGGCCCTCCCTCACCGCCGCATTCCCCGAGTACACGCACTGACGCGCACTGACAACCACCTACCTACCGTATGTGAATACGTAAATTAGACGTCGATTGTAAATAATTGAACTTGCACAGGTACGTTACGATATGACTGATGATTATTATAGGCGACATATAGTGTTACTGGGCGCGCCCGCCGCCGCCCGGATTTGTGTTCGTGTATACGTTGTGTTCGTTCGGAATCGATACGCTTTACCCTTTATCTCCGTTGGTCCCGCGGCGGCGGCTGGCGACGTCTACGTACTCGTAAGGTTACTACGTACACATCGTTTTATGACGTAGCGTTAAGTACTGTGCGGTGACGAGGTCCCGGACGCGTCGAGCTCGCCGGACTTCGGACGCGAGGCTCAAGTAGAAGTTGCAAATTAGATAGGCGTATAACAAATTGAGCTAATATGTTCGTAAGCGAAGCTTCAACGGGACGCGACTCGGCCTGGTGGGTGATGTGCCTGAAACTAACTCGATGAGATCAATAGCGCCATGCGCGTCAGCGTATTTTGCGTCAGCAGTTAAGCCACACAACACACCTTTTCAACCTTATACGAGCTCAATAAATTTATGAACTCACGCGTGATTTGACTATCTCTATTTAACCACAGCACGCTTTTTAAAACGATAACTTTTGAATGTCACTAAGTTAAATTAAACATTACGCTGTGGGACGATTTAAAATATCATTTTTATTCTTAGCTCTACAAGTCCGCCATGATTCGGTTGGTTCTAAAACTTAAAATATCGAAGCTCCCAATCCAATGGTTAAAATCATGACAAGAACTAATTGACACGCGTTATGCAATATGCTACCTTTGGAACGGTTACGCAGAACGTGAACTGACTGGCTCAAGCGTCTAATATGAATCAGCTCGTCTAATGCCAGGTCTGATTTAAGAGCGTCTGTTTTCCGGGTGTAGTTCATCCCCATCGGTCGTTTCCGTTCCCGTTCGGCGACACGAGTAGGCACGAGAAGGCGGGCATCGCAACCGTCCCCGGAGAGAACTATCGCTGTCATCTGTATCACCTCTCCGAATATGCGCCCAACTTCGCGATTAATCCCATTACTTTAGTATAATAATAAAAATAACTATGTGACACATACCTTCAGGTATTATGTATGTAGCAGCTCCCGGCAACGGTACATGATATGTAATACATAATATACAACGCAATTCTAGTCGGTACGCGATCTCGTAACACCGTGCACTAATAATTTTTTTGTATCTAGATATTAAAATACAATTCTAAATAGATAACGTTAATGTGAATAAAAGTTATTTCGAGTTTTATCAGAATATGTATGATACGATATATATACATGAATATATGTATTATTATAATTGTATTAAACTTAAAACGAATTTACGCCGATATCGATGGATGGATGTTAACTGGGTCGCTGGGGAGGGGCGGGGTCGGTGCGGGTCCCTCGGCGGGTGTGCATGCGATGGCTAGCGCACTATCGCGCCCCGTCCCTTCTCAGACGACACCCAAATGTTATCGTTTCTCGTTTATTTTATTGTGACAATTTAGAACGTTATTGTTTTATTCGGGTTAACGCTAGGCTAGGTGGCAATGCCATGAATATAACTCGTAGATAACTTAAAGTTAAATTTATTGAATAGTTAAGGTAATTTGTCTAGCTCTGGTCCGGCCAATGGTGGCGTAGCTAAAGCTGGACTTATACATTGGACGTTCGATTGAAATGTCTTTGTGCAACTAACTATTTTGAGGGCACTCTCATTTGGGTGTAAAGGTGACGTTGCGAAAAACGCCGCTATGTTGTGTATTGAAATGTCAGCAAGTCTATTCGATACAGTTATATTGTAGATCCATTGTATACATTGCATACTTCGTTAACGCTGCAGAAGATTGCTATAAACATATCTTCTTAGTCAGTTTAAAAATGTTACCATAACAATATCGTTTTGCCTCTTTCATTTAAATGCATAGTTGCCTTTTTCTTAGAAAAAACTCCTCAAAAGTGTCACATAGGTACTTAGATATGTCTATGACATTTATAAAACAATCTACAAGAGATCTCTTCTTCGTTTTAAACAGCATCAGGGAGATGCGAGACAGCTCGTAACGTAATATAATAAACACTTACAAACATTTCAATATACAGACGAACCGACAACATTGGCGACGCTGCCCGAGCACCTCAATGAGGCGCGGCCCTAATTGTAATACATAAGAGATATTATCCATTTTAATGTAAAGGTTAGCACACATGTATTAAATGTTGACGCACGTTGAGAATATTTAATATTACTCTGAGTAAACGTTTAGCCCCCGTTTGAGTGATGTCCCGCGGTGTATTCTTGGCTGCGCCAACGCTGGCCCCGTTTCGATGATCGGGATCTCATAGAAACTGGTTATATTGTATATTTAAGTTATAATAGTTGTTAACGCGTACAGGGTAGACATAACTGCATTACTCTGTAACTGGGCGGGGCACTCCACGGTGTGATGTCGGATCCGGTGTGTTGGATTGTTTTGTGACTGTTGTGAACGAAGCGGGTGTGTTGTTAAGAATATAAACAATGTGTAGATGTGACATGTTGTGAGATGTCTGATTTTCAACACATGAATATAACTTAATTTTTAAGTTATATCGAAATGATCGTTCGTTGACTGCTTCTACACGTTTTTCATATTCTCAGTTATTGCGTTGTAATTCTTTTGCAGTGTATTTATTTTAGTCCTAAGCTGTAATGGATAGGAATGTTGTATATATTGTTTAAAATTCGTAACTAAGTACGTAGAAGTTATCATTTTGCTGTGTGATGAATGCTCATTGATGTATATCGGATATGGTTTTTTTACAAATTGAGATGAGACGAGAATGGAATTCTTTGTACTTTAAGTTAAGCATATTTTATATGATAATGACACCAAAGTAACAATTGGTGAAGTACCAATTATGTTAATTTGTAAGTACGAAATAATAGACATTTAATTATTTGAAGACCAATTAAAAATTCCAAACTTGATACGCTAATACTTCATCAATTATAATTACTATCAAAATGCAACATTTTCGGAAGAAATACGACAATATGCATTTATTTACGTAGATATGTGCTATAGATGCAGTTCTGATAACAAATATTAAGTTTCAAATTTTTATTGGTCTTTGTAAATTGCACTAGGTAGGTTGTTACGTGAAATTATATGCAATATGCTCCAACTGCCATTTTTAATGTGTAAAACGACATCGCACTGTTCAAACCAACATCAGCTACGCTAAGCCGATTTTTTGTTGATAAGACCTTTAAAGAAGTTAAATATTATTTCTAGTAACAAGTATACACAAGAAAAGTTCAATGCAGGAAAAATCATGTATTTTAAGGCCAAAAATGTTAAGATGTAGCTTAACTTAACGTAGCTTGTTTCCTTTCTGATTGTAACAGTGTTTGAAACTAACACATTGTAAACACTCGATCCATAAACTTGCTAAATTCGCCTATTTGTCAAACAATATTACTAACAACTATTCTTGTGTATCTCATAATCTAGGTGTAACGAAAATCGGTTGTGTGCGAGTGTCCGATGCCCAGTCGGCGTTGCGTGCGCGCGTTCAGTACAGCAAACTGGTGTGTGCGGTCGCCCTGACGAAGGCTTGCTCCACATTCGAAACATATTTTATGTTGCACATGCATCGCGTGTCACATGCCTAAAGTTTTATTTATATTTCGTATAGATATATTGTGTCGCGTATTTTTACTGATATGGACGTCAATTATTGTGCAAAAAATATGTTCGAAAAGAAACGATTCGAGTTCGAACCTGGCGTTTTAAGATCGAATCGCAATGTCATATCGATATCATACCAACAGACAGTATCAGTCTTCACGAATCCAATTGACAGAGTATCATACCAACCAACCAACCAGTACCAACTGAAGAGACGTATCTGCTGAGACATAGAATTCCAAAATAAATCGTAAGGTGTCAAAACCACTCGTTTAATGGATTGCGTATCACTTCGCATTCGAACTGTCGTGACGCTCAAGACGTGTATCACGTGATGCAAATGCAATACAATCTCCACACCGTGACGTGGTGACACAATGTACTTATAACACCCGAAAGCGCTACAAACGTGGTGACGTGGTGACGCGATGCAAGGGCTTAATGCACAAGAACGCTACAAATGTGGAGCCGGCGTCACGTGGGGTAGTTGTGTACCGGCCGCGCACACCCGCTTGCACGCGCAGGCCTAACACGTCAATTGCGAACGGCGCCGAATACCGCCATTGCTCACGATAGTGCTCTGTTCACGCGCGAATCATCGTAACTGCATATACTCGGAATACGGACCCCACTCTCCTTAGCTTAACTCCAAGCTTTAACTTTATGTCCCTAATATTGTGACATGTAACGGTTTGAGTGTAATGTAATGTGTTGGAACTGAGCGTTTGTGTGGACATTAAGTGGTAAGATAGGGGAATCTCGCTCGGGCTCTGTGCTGTGTTCATGATGCCTACAAGTTCATGTGTTAAATGTGAGCGAAATGTGTATTGCGATTTCATAAGATTTGACGGCGGAGACGGTTGCGAATTTTGTTCAGGTAAAAGAAATGTTGAGAGCCCTTTTACAGCAAATATTGCATTACACTCAAATGTTACACGTCAATCGTTTTCATTGCAATAAAATCTTCCGTATAAAGAATAAGTAAATTATAAGTTTTATAGTTAACATTTTTTATCTGTGACTTATAGGGCTCTAATAAAAAATATATTTATCTCTTTCAACGTACAATCAATACTTGTGTATTTTATTTACTGAAACTTAATTCGCCATGCAAATTTAGACGTAAATTAATTCAATTTATTCATTCACTTATGTGTGACAATTTAAACGTTCATATTTATCGTGTACATTTGATATCTACCTACTAACCGTAAAACTACTCATACATTAGAAATGGGTCCTGTTTTTACTATAAACGGATTAAATGTATGTATTAATAAGTAATGGGGTCATAACGAATGAAAATGTTGTCATCATCAGTGCCTCAGTGGAGTGTAATTTATTTAGGCCAATTAGTTTAAATATAATGTCATGTCGAGGCGTCAAAAGGGTTTCCAACATCCTCGTGTATTGAAGAAACATTTGCTCACAATGTGGGATACGATTAAACAATTTTTTAGATGTAGGTACTCACACAAACATAAATTCCAGTGTCGATAAAGTCAATCAGTATAAGTGAGTGTCACCGTTAGCCAACATACCAGGGTAAGATATCTTTTACAATATTAATGTTAGTATACCCAATAATATTGTAACGTAATATTAAACTAGCTATTTAGCTGTAAGTTAAAACTAATTAACCCAATACCGACTTTAAATAAATTAAATGTTGATTGGTCGTCTTAGATAAAAATATATGTTTAGAGAAACACGTTATAGGGTAAACGAGTGTTTTTAACTAAGACCCTAACCATGTGAGCCGATTCATTCGATATTTAAGCGCGTATTAGAACATTATAAGAAATGTGAAGCGGTCTACCCAACGACGCTATTCGGACACGCCCTTCGTATCGCTCGATTCGAAACGTGCGTCTCGAATCCTGCGATCGTACCGTTCTGAAACAAATGTCACTTAAATCGTTTCATGTGGTCAGGTTGTCATTCACGATGTTGCCAAGATCAACCCATCCAAATATTTAGGGTGTGAGCATTTAAAATTTGAACACTGCCATCTTATAATCATAGATAAAATTAGGAATGTAAGTAATGAACGATATGTACGTTAAGATTAGTGAGAATCCCTTACAAAAACCGATACCAACAAGTCGAGTTTACCGATTGCGATATACGAGTATTCACGAAATTTAATTTTAGGTGAGTTTTTAATTGTGAGAATGAATGGCTAAAAATTAACAACCAGTTACGAATACTCACCTTTCAAGGTGTTTGTATTATTGAAACTGCATATAATAAAACGAGCTAGGATTTGTATAAAATACGTAAAAATGAGTGTTTGATAGTTTTGAAAAATGTAAAATTGTAGGCGTCAGTTAAGTCATGTAATTCAAAACTCAGCTAAAAATAATATCGATGTTTCTTTCGGACAAAATAGGTAGTGAATGTTTAGAGAAACACATGTAGGTAAAAAAATATAGGTTAAGCTGTAATTTAATCATAGGCTTAAGACACCTCGATGAATTCTGTTCTTTTAAAGCATATTATTGCAGGTGAATTTCCATACTCATAGAATCCTACTCAAACTCTTCAATATTGTAAATGAATGAAAATGAAATAGTAATGATCTTAAGCCTATGATTAAATTACAGCTTAACCTATATTTT
>DWNJ01002522.1:0-10458 GCA_018250275.1 Udranomia eurus
CGATAGCATAGGACTTAGAAGATAGGACGCACCATATGATGTAAATCTGGACAAATATTGACTACGGGAGCATTACCTCAGCTGTTTCTGTCTAAAAGCAAAACTGTTCTGTTTTATTCTGAACGGCGGGGAATTTGAATGATGTCTTGGGCAGCTTATATGAGACAATGTAGTTAAGACTTCCAAGGTAGCATAATACCTTAAAAGTATGAAAGGTGAGGTAATACCTACGTGGAAGATATTAAATTCTTTTTATTTAAAACACAACATCTACCATAAAATCCTAATACACTCATTTATGTGCGCATTCTAATTAGGCCCGTTCTAGACTCTGAAAAGCTAAGTATATTATAAGGCGTATGTAAAACGAAGTATAATTTTATGAGCCATGAATGAGATTCATTAAGAGCTTACGCGATTCTACTATGTATGAGCCGCGCGTAAAAAGACGAAGACATTATTACCCTAGCTCATTTTCTCTCAAGCCACCAAAAAGGTTCTATAAACAGGCGAGTAATAAGCCGCATTATAATCCTATTCAAAATTTCACAGCATGACCGGAAGTCGGCGGCCGGAAGCGAGAGCGGCCGGCAGATGGCGCTGTTTCCTCTTATTGCTGACCGCCACAAAGCCCACCGCTTTATATTCTACGCAACGTTGCCAGAGCTGGAAACGCACCAAATTAGACCCAGCTAACAGGACACAAGCGGGACAGGAACGCACACATAACTTTGTTAGGCTTTTGAAATGAACGCAACTAGTTTACAATGCAAATTTAGGTGTTCGTTCGAATCGCATTAAAATGAGCTTTATTGTTTCGCGATAGACGTCACGTTGTACGTGTGGCCGGTCGGCAGTGTTTAAAATATGCAAGTAGCTCGGAGACGGCAGATTTGCGAGTGGCGTTGATTTAATGGAATTCGCGGGAGACAACGAAACCTTTTTCGAGACTGTCGACCGCGCTCGTGGCAAAAACGATGTCCCGCTCGTGTTGCTTTCGTTTTGATTTACGGTTATTATAGTTCTTAGATAGTTCATAATATCACGAGCATGGTATGGTATATACGATATGGTACGTGTATATTGTACTTAAGAAAACGGTTTTGTAAAACCTAAACTGCTGAATAAGGTCTTAAGGACCGGGTGCTAACTTATAAGTATTATAAGTACCCAGCGTCTTTTGCATCCAAATACGTAAGATTAGGATATAATGGAGGAGTAGTGACTGTGTTTTTGGGGATGCAGATTGGAGACGGGCTTAAATTGAAAAATCACTATTAGAATTAATCCTTTTAAATGAATAATTATAATAATGCACTATATGTCTTATTTTTAATCACCGCCAAAGCTACCTTTCGCATAAATCATTCATTTGATAGACAGACACTCGATTAAAAATATACATTTTAAAAACTACATCAAATTCTAAAAATTTAATTCGAGAGTCGAAATTAAAAAAGCTGGAATTCCAAAAACGTAGATGCTACAAAATCGAGCACTCCTGAGTTAAGTGTAACGAACACCTCCTAGCTGCGATTATATGTATGACATATTTATATGAGAGCTCTCGGCGGCTTCCCCGGGGCACCGTAGCGCGTTACGACGTAGGCTTTCATGTAGCGCCGCTACGAGCTACGACGACGCGGCGTTGACGAGACATTTTCCAAAACTTGTCTCTGCCCGCGACTTGTCTCACCGCCACTGTGTATAATACAACATATATTAATTATTATTATGTTTGAGAATATTCGTTTATGAATACTATATATTTATGTCAAATATTTATGTTCTACTAGATTAGATAGATTTCGAATCTTATGTTTCTCACATTTTTAAATAGATGTGTTACTAGAGTTATTCACATCAAATAATATGATTGAATAAAAATATATTCTATACTTTATAACTTATTTTCTTTTGATAGAAACGGTATGTCTATGAAACTTATGTCCAGTATATATATATGTTCAAATCCCCATTAGCACTTGTCAGTACTAGAAATAGGTTAGATGCACCGCTTTTAATAAGGCGCAATTTAAGGAGTCTATCGTGGGAAACAGAGAAGATTACGTAAGGCATGAGGCGTATTTTGTAGTGTGTGTGTGTGTGTAGTGTGCTACATCACACTTCAAGGCAAATTAAAGCAAAAGTTGCTGTCCATATGTCAGTGTTACGGCACAACCATAAGGATATACCTTATATAAACTCGAGTTAAATAAATACAAAACTGCCGCGTCCACATTTCGTGCATGCCGTGTGCGGTCTCAGCTGATGGGAGCAGGTAGCGCCAATATCTGTGATGGAGTACTTGTTACTGGCACGCGCGGGGAAAACACTCTCAAATATTCAGCGTTAAAAGAACAACACGTATCTGAATTTTACGTGCTTTGCTTGACAAACTATGTAAGTAACCCAGGAATCTGTCAAGGATTGGAATTGAATTGGAATTAAATGGAGCAATCAAATTTGATGTTTTCTTTGGTGACGTTTTCTTAGAGGTTTTTTTATGTTCGTTTAGTCTGCAACTGTGATTATATCATATAAATGAATAGTCAAGGTCAAGATAAATGAAATAATTGTAAATATTAAAATGGTAAGCAATCTATTTTTCTTAAAAAAAAAGCATTACATGTCGGAGATACCAAAAAATTTTAAGATAGTAAACTCAAAATTTTACTTGAGAAGAAGTTTATTTTTATTTATATAAAGATAGCTTTAATTGAAATATAACAGGGCTTACATTAAAAGTATTATCATATCTCTCTACTAGTAGTATATATAGATATAGAAGTATATATCAAGTGTTGCTATAGTGACAAGTCTCCCCGACAAATAAGTAAGCTGTTACTTAGAGCGGAGGTGTCGGCTTGTGTGACGCGAGTATGGCCTGCGGCGTTACGTTGAGTGAAGCCGCGGAATATTGCATGTTCAATTACGACACCTCTCTACGTTTCAACAGAGAATATTGTTGCCTTATTTATAGCCGTATTTTTCCCAATTACAGATTTATTCGAAACTAAGACCTAAGTACCTCACATATGCGGATCGAATTTTACGAAATTTCATTTATTGTAACATTAACATAAATTGCAATATTAGAGACTCGTCCATTAGGTTGTCCGGAAAGTCCGTGCCGATTTTTTAGAAAAATTAAAAATGGCTGTACGTGTATTATATTATATAGGTACCATTCTGTTCCACAACCTTTCTCCATCTTTCATGCAGCTTGACAATACAGAACCTCTCAGGATTTTCGGCAAAAAAATGGTTTATATCATCTAGTAACTAAGTTAAGTATAAATATAAATAAAAGAGAGAGTATCCAATATACAAATTATAGTTCTAAATGCATTGATGGTAAATCTTTCGGGGTATCCCGACTAGTATATATCAGAAAAAGAAACTTTATTGCAAAATACACTAGTGCCGCAAAGGTGTGTAAAATCTAATCAATCTGTACTTGGAGTACTGTCTGATCCTAAACAGACAGAGCCTAGCACTAGAATAATGAAAGGATGACTACGATGATATTGACGATGAAACACATATTATACTATAGATGTTACGTAATAATTCCATTGCTACTTTGCTTATAGCTTTAGTGTCCCGATTTACATTCATAAAGAATGGTAAATGCACGAAGGGTGCCCGTGGGCGCTGTTCGTCCGTCTGTACTGCTTATTGCAACTTTGTTTTCAAACTTTACTTGTTTTGATCTTATTTGATGTTGTAGATTTAGGAAGCTGTTTTGGTCGTTTTAGGAATTTAACTGCCCGTAGGAAGTTTCCTATTCAGGAAAGGCAAACAATTTTTAATAATACACTGAGATACTCCACGCGGACTTTAAGAATAAGGTGTCCATATATTTTTTAATAAACAGTTAAAGATACAATTTACATTGTTTTCCGATGCTGAATTTAACTTTTATCTTTACAATAATTATCTAAAATGGATTGAAATTGTACGTTTTGTAATCTTTAATCGTGGTCAAAATCATCTAGGTACTAGGTACTCTTACCGCTCGTACTCTTGCCACAGAGTAGATAAAATGTATAACACAGCGTAACAGTCATGTAATCACGAGAAGATAAAATAGAGTCGTACACAAATTAGTCACTTTTAACAAAAACACGAACTGGAATTGAATTATTTTTAATTAAATCGACGGGACTGCAACCTTCGTCTCATCTTCAAAGGCAAACATTGCTAAATAAGGTTTGCACTAATTATTCGGCAGGGTTTTCAACAAAATCTCTTCGTTACTTTTTGCACATTTCGGGGCAATCGAGTTGGCCTATTTTTGATTATCAAATTAAGATATAGATTAAGCGTTATTTCGTTCATTATATTTATGGAAGCTCCGAAATATTACAGGCATATTCCGTTTGTGTTTTTATGTTATGCAAATTAAAGCGTGAAGAAATATGAACTTTTTTGACAAATAAAAACCCGTATGATCTTAATCCACTAAGCCATTAAAGTAAGGTTACACATCCTAGGTCAGAGAACAAACATCCTACAATAAACAGCTCGTGTGCCTCAGTGAAATCTAAGAGAGGATCTTTTGAGACAGCTTACTCGTGCGCTTTAAGATTCTCCCGGTTGAGAAATTTGTAAATAGAGTGTATGCATGTCGATTTCTCTATTATTTAATAAATAGGCGTTAAAGGTGTTAAGGGCAGTAGGTGGGTACGACTGAAGCTTTGAGTAAGTACTAAAGTCCAGTTATAAACAAAAGATACAAGCTACGACTAATGTAAATAATAGAACCGCATTGTACGCTTAAGAATTAAGTAGACATGGACGGATGAATGATGATGAATTCTATGTAATTGAAATTTGATCGTTAGGTATACTACCTAACGATCAATTTAGTAGATTAGTACAATCAACTTACTTAGCTAATAACTCTTGAATACATTTTTCAACTCACACCTGTTCACAAATGTTCATCATTATAATTAATTATATTCAATATACAATAATTTGAGTTTAAAAGATATATATGAAATAACTAAATTGCAAGTCATCTTGGCTATAATTTTACTAATTTCAACTAAGTGTGACGTCCCCGTGTCTGGAGGGATCCGTGACCAGCGTTACGAGACCCCTACTTGTGGCTGATAAAAAATTCTGGAGGTTTTTCGTTTTCATCACTTAAGCGACGAATATTTTATGGAAACAAAGGATTCTAAGAGACAATGGTTCACGTGGCATCCGAGGAGCTCTGGTTTCTTTGCGTTTGCACGCAATACCAACCACTTGCGTAATGGCTAGTGACCTTAAAGGGCTTTACCTCCATTATCGTAAAAGGGTAATAATTACCTCCATTGTGCCACTCCTTCTTATTAACTAAAAAGACAAATTCAGAGAACCGTTTTCAAGTATTTGCACGGTTGACGTCTGCTTCAGTCAAACATTTTTGGCCGAAACGTTAAAGTAGAAAGACGTTTCTTGAACTTGACAGAAATACTCTTCTGAAGTCATGAGCGGTTTGAGGGTAAAATATATTGGTTTCTTGAGTATATGTTTTGTTCGAGGATCTGTTTGTGTGTATTTCTTCCGTCCCTAGTCTTATTTGGTCAGTGACCTTAAGAAGAATTTTTCCAATTTATTCCCGTGAAACAGACAAAATGAGTTTTATGTTTTAAATGATCTGTCAGATTTTTGTCATAAAAAAACATATGTTCGAGTTAAACTAATTTTAAACGGAATATTAACATATTAATAAGAAACACGAAAACAAAGCTAAAATGCTTCTTACCAAAATTGTAATGAAACGAAATCAGGCAGGGGAGGCCAACCCGCAATGGATTACGGCATCAGTGGCAGTGCCAGGGGTGACCAACCATGTTCTGTACGCGGCACACGTGCGCTGCAATTCGGAGGGCGCCCTAATGAAGTGGGGTTGCGCACCCCTGATTTAGGCTCGAGTGTACAGTCAGCTGGAGAGATGCTACGTGTTTGCGATAAAAAATAATTATGAATAGTATTTATTTTATTTTATTACAAATACAAGTAATATATAGCACGACATAACCCATCTAAAAACAAGCCTATAAAAACAGTTTTTATTAGCTATATTGTGCAACAGATAGTAGGATCCTAGGATCTAGGATCTTTTCGGAGAGTACCGAAGAAAATAAGGTACAATCAATTTTTAGGCTTCGTTTGGGATTGTGACGCTGGCAGATATAAACGAAGTATTTTATTGTATTCTTAAGAAATGCTTAAGCAAGGTATGCTAGATATGCAATTCAGGTAGACCCAACCTGAATAATCTCTATGGACGCATGACCTCAGAGTGAGAGGCCATCATCAGAGTGACTGACGCAAATTTAATACTCATAATATAACACGAAACCCACCGACACGCTAACGCTTATCTGCCACACTGCGACGGCCCTTATCAGCAACAAAAGTGCAATTTACGGTTACATTTCATTTTGATCGGAACAGACACGAGCCGCGCCGTCATTGTTCATCATTTGTGATTTAAAGAAATCGCGTTATTGTCACTTTGCTCTCACTGACGCCGGCATGCATGCTCATTACTCCGGGTAGGAGCTACGGTATTGCTAGTGATTTGACAGTGGACCGCGCTGCTTATTGAGTTATTTAAATGTAGAGGGTTTTAAGTGTTGATGTCAGTGCGTATATCACGCTGATTGCGTTGGACACCCGTTTATTTTGCACATGATCTAATAGAACAACAACAAAGAAAGTTTTTTTTGATGATACTTTTAAGTTGTTTCCACCAAACTGTATTTGTTTTAAATCGGGTTAGTTACATAGGTATTAAGTAGTATAGTAATGATAAATATATTATTAATACAAATTCTTTAACCTTTTTGAAGTTATACTTCTTTTGGCGCGTTAGGGAAAAATATGAGAGTAAACGTTTACAATGTGCGCGCACGCCGTCACGTAAAAGTCACACCATGAAATTAGCTAGTTAATTAAATAATGAGCTTATAGAATGCTGTTAATCAAACATATCAACCAAATGAGGAAGCATCAGCTTTGCTAGTAAAGCATTATTGCTATGGGTTGAAGAAAGATTATGACGTATGCTAATAGCTAATAATAAACCTTTGATAAAAATGTAGACTATACTGTAAATAAAAAAAAATTTAAAAAAGTCATATAGGTTTTATGACATTTTTTGTTAATACTACGCCTTAAATATTAATTGAATATGTAAATCGACCTACTGGTGAACGATTATGTCAAAATTATATTAACTTTTTTTAAAAAAAGAACTCCACCAATTTGCACTTGGCCCCTGTATAGAAATATATTTCTCTCTCTCCAATTTTCCAATCCATATAGGTAGACCGAGCTTTCCGAACTATAAAATCATTTAAAAAAATATTTTCAGTAAAGGAAGGTGAATTTAAGCCAATACCATCTCTCGTCAGTTGTCACGACTTCACACATCAAATTAAGTCACCCCTTGCTACCCTGAGGGTAAGCCGGGGATAACCCGCGCTTAGTGGTTCCTTCCGCAGTAAATGTTTTACCTACATTTGCTGCCGTTATGTGAAACAATCACGATCTTAAAAAGGAAAGAAACATCAAATATTTTATACCCTATGAAAAAAATACTTCGTTACTGATTTGTTAATTTTGTGCACATAGGTGCAGTACAAAATCAGTATCTCCACAGATACGCTTGAAGGCGTGCAGATTTTTTTTATTCCAACTTTCAAAGTTATACTTGATATATTTATAAAATATTGTGTGTTTATTGTGTGTGTATATATGTACTTGTACATATATACAAGTAATTTAACACACAAGCAGAAAAACACTTACCCATAGCGAAAAATATTTTGTTATTAACACTCAGTGGGACGCCAATTTACAACAAAAAGTTTCTTACAAAAGACCACTCGTATTCTTGCTTTTTCTTTTTCCTCTTTGTAAAATAATTTATACATATCTCAGTTTCACCATTTAAGCAGCACGCAGCACGAACAGTAATCGTTACCTAGTTACGTAGCATAAATAGCTTAATCAAACATTTCAACTATCAACTCTTCGTTAGACTTCTCTATGAGAAGGACAATAAAACGCTGGGGGTCGCGACATAATCACGAAATTGGGGTCTAGTCCATTATGATCCCGAGTATAATGTCCGCTGCGTTTCGATAGCTTTAGTAACGTCGTTTAAGACACAATCGCTTTATATTCTCCTTTGAATACGAACTTAACTCCTCTTTTGTCGATCAAAATGTATAATAGTTGTATCTTTATACGTTATTCGTTTATTGAACTAGTGGTTACTAGCCCATGGGCATGTTTATCCAAGTAAAATAGAGTTATTTCTATCTGAGCGGTAAAATAAATGTGTTGTCATTTTCAAAAAATGAGAGCCTCGCTTTGACTTATGTTAGAGCTTCTCCAAAAGATATTAAATTGATTTTCAACTACATATAACTAGATATAGTTAAGACCGTGTTTCATTAGAGTCCTAACCTTTTCGAGATGTATGTAAAATATGTATTTGTAAGGGCCTTAACTTACCAACACTTATTATGGGACAAGCCAGTTTTCATTTTGTTTTACAATTAGGTTGGACAAAGATCGTGTCGTTGTCCAATTTATGCAATTAAATTTGCAAAAAAGAGAAAATATTTCCTACAACGAAGCTTGTGGCAAAACGACGCGTTGTAATGATGCCGTAAATAAGGGATGAAATTTTGGACGCCCCACAAAAACAATAGACAAAACCGACGTAAGTTAGTTAGCGTCAAGTCTCGCCATACAAATCGTATTGTGCTTGTCGAAAAAAGTCGACTCAAGGAAAACGAGCCGGCTGCAGCCCGTTAAGTCTGCTCACTTTATGTTATTATTTTCACAAATGAATAGTGTCATTATTAAAGTTGAACATTGGCCTGATATTTAGGACATATTATATTATGTCTTAATTTTATAATAATAATAATATACGAGCACCTAATAATTGTGTATTTCGAAGCTAAGGTCTTTGGACTTGGCGCCTATAAAAGGTTTTCTTATAGATATCGGCATAACATAATTAAATTGATGCGGGAGCCATTACTTAGGCTTTGTCGTCTACCGTAAGGCAGGATTTATATTTCAGACACAACTGTCGTTACCAACCAATACACACACCCGAATACCCGAATATTACCCGAATGGGTGAAAACAGTTCTATTCTTGAAAGAACATCAAAGGTATTTGAAGTCTTACTTGGATATCCGTACACTGCAGAGCGTACTTAACAAAATGTTGTGCACACACACGTTTGTTACTCTTTTAAAAATACTTAAAATTGTTATATTACAAAAGTTAACAGTAGTAAACAGGTGGATAATTTTTCAATATATAGTAATCAATATGTTATTTTCTTTTTATGCAAGTGATGTTTACCTTTAAGTGACAGTGCATTTATTGTCTAAAATAATGTTAATTAACCGTGTAAATTTAAATGTTACTACCGTTGGTGAACTTATATAAATAAATAAAATATAACTGAGGCAGAACACTGCTTTAAAAATATCCGCCCATCGCACGTAGCTAGATTTTGTCCTAGCTGTAAGGTGTATAATAATCAATCATCGTCAGTAGCATAACTAGTATAGACGCAATGGACATAAAGCACAAAACCGGTGAAAAAGCGTCTAAAAAGACAAGTTCCGTGGCTCGGAGGTCAGTTTTACACAATAATGGCTTATTGTGCGCCCTCGGCACTCGTTATAACAATCGTTTGTTTAATTAAGCGACCCCGGGGGACCCGGACAAAGGGTCTTCCATTTTTTTCTTAGACACTTTCAGAACTTAGCTGGAATATTTTTATGTTGGTACATTAGTCTCTGGAGGAGACAGTCGTCTTATTTTGTTCTCACTTACGCCTTTCAAGTTTTCCAAAATAAAGTAGTAAGTATTCCCGCTTTGAAACTTATTCCATCACTGGAGCCATTCAAATGTCGTTTAATTATGAGTTTAAAAGTTAAAATTGATTGTAAACAGTCTGCCATTGTTTAGTGCATATTAAATAACCAACTGAGTGGTTGCAGTTAGACATTGCATGAGTTAGGTAGGGCTATAAAAACAACATCTCTGCCAATGCCAGTTCACATTGGAGCAGCGTGGTTGAGGATTCTGCATGTCATTTAAGCAAAATAGTGACACTTCAGTTGCCTGTTCTGTTCTGTTATGTTGTCTATTGCCGCTAAAATACGTTACATTTGGCAAATATGGATGTACCGTACACCAGCGGGGTCGGTAGCCCGCACGGCCAAGGCTCCAAAGAATACAAACGATTTAGACACAGTTCAGCAATGTGTACACCTGCTGTAAGTGCTAACAAATTAAGTAACTTACCAAACTTACAGATCGATACACTTGGAGTTGGTCACACATCTAGTCGGTATATGTCCGGGGGGTGGAGTTGTCAAGGAAGTTATAAAAAGCTACTTAAATTACAGC
>DWNJ01002523.1:0-10455 GCA_018250275.1 Udranomia eurus
CAGCCTTCAACCAGAACAGAAATAGTCTCCTCCGGAGTCGAACCGTAAAAGGTTCTACCATCTTCAATCCGTCCTATCTAGTCTTCACGAGTAATGCATACTTCGGTTTACGTTCATCCATATTTTATCTTTTCTTCTTCCACGAGCTACCGATTTCCATGAGGGGTAATAATTCCATTTAACACCCAATCTTTAAGTTAAACTGTACATGTTTAGATGACTTAATCCTCAGAGAACATGATCATTACGTCATTTCGTAGACCCCAAGCACATTATTCACGAGCGATACTCACGTGTCTGTTGCGGAATTCATTGCAAAGTAACGTATAGGTCCTTTCTCTCCATTGACCTAAATGTAAACTGATAAAATCTTAGATTACCTTAAGATTGCAATACGACGATAGACGACAAGGAATTTGTTATGTAAGCTCTTGATCTCTCGAAGCGGGATCTCTGGCCAGGATAGGCGTTCATGTCTGGAGAATGTTCTAGACATTACCCCAGCTGAAGAAGCCGGATCAGCTGAACTTTGATCGGTTGCGTGATGAGGTGTAGCGAATGAAGGACTAATTCTTTTTGTACATACAAGCATACGACTTAAATATAGTATTTGTGATGATATTGAGTACATATTCTAAACTAGAGTCCTTGTACAAGTCTAACATAACTTTAAGCTTTTGTTTAGTTTAGTTTTTAATGATTTAGGAACGTCCGTTAATATAAAGTCCGAATAAAGTCCGTTTCTACACACGCTTGCGTTAGTACAAACGGGTATAAAACACTTAAAACATCAAATAAATTATCCTTATAAATATTATAAACGCCAACAAGTTACTTCTTAATTTGGCAGTGACTAAAAAGTTATCGTTCTAAAAATCTTCATTTATATCTAGATGCTTTTATGCTTCATTAGCTATTTGTCAATTCATTATCTAGACCTGAATATTATTTCACATTCCGATGCATTAAGGTTTTTCAGTCAGTCTGGCTATACGCGTTAAAAACCCATACCCAGTTATATTGTAAAAAGAAATATTTGTAACATAAACAAACCCACGCGCCTCAGTTTTTTGGCCATTCACAAAGATGTGTAAAATTAAAAAAAATAAACAAAAGAACCAACTATTGCGCCATTTTAAACGGATGACAGATTGAAAAAGCATATTTTTTCGACCGCCATTTTGAAATTGAAATGTAATTGTTAATACTCGTTATATTCAACATTTAAGAATGTGGTCTATCAAAAAGTGAGCATACCACTTGCTCGTCAAATATAGACAATTCAGATACTAACTTTGATATATTTAAAATTTGATCCATGTTGGCACGTCGATCTATTCACACCTTGTATATTGTGCGTGCGCAGCGGATTATGATCTCACAACGGTGGTCTTGTCAATGTCAGAAAAATCCAATGAAAACTCATTGCGTTAAATATTTATGTGCAACGCTGAACCGTCAGGATCGAGTCTTTATATAGAGAACAAGAAACTACTTGTCTGTTGGATGATTGACACTCGACTACCAACATGTACTTTTTTCTCGCAGTTGTGGTTTTGATTACTTGCAAATGTTTTTTTTCTTCAAATTGAATATCGGTTAGACATTTTATGTGGCTGTTGATTAAGTGTCCAGTTGTATACAGAGTATTTAAATTAAAAGTTATGAGTGAATTTAATTTCTGTCATAACTTTTTCTACCATAGAGCTATTGTCGGGATTAAACCCCTAATTGTCAGCACTTTTTTATTTAGAAGAAGGCACCCTTTATCTCAACACTACATGGCACGGGTCTCAACAGTGACTTCAACCTTCTTATGAAGGATTATTATAACTATACCAAGAACTCTTGTATATTAACTTTGGTTGCTTGTAAAAATATAAGATAATATGTATATTTATAATTCGAATCTTGTGATACTATACGGAAAATGAAACCATTAACATTTTTTTAATCAGTTTTGGGTATAATACGATGGTTCTACAATAAAATCGTCATATTCTTGCACTCTAAAAACTGCTTCTAACGACATGTTACGAACAACAGATAAAGCCTCGGCAGTTGATTTGAATAAAATAACAAATTAATGGTATTAATTATTGGCACAGGAACCGGTTGGCGACCAGTTCTACGGAGCTGTCAGATGCTTGCAAACGGCTGGCTGGTTACTCAATACATAGAAATGCGATTGCTACACCATTATGTTGCACCATTATGTTGTACACTTGGTTATTTAACTATAGATTTAATACTTAAATGACGTCTATTAGTGTGCCGACTGTGCAATATTACAATCCGAATTGAACAAAGTTTGAGCTGTTGTATGTCTGATACCTTGATTGGTATTATCTATTGAATCAAAAATATCTGGTTACGTCAAGAAAAGGTCGGTTAAAACCTTTAGTTAGGGAAACCGTTTAAGATAATCTTTGGAAAAACGATATTTATTTTTAGCATTATTTTTAGCTACTGCGTAGTGCGTAGTTTATTATATCCAAAGTTTCTGATTTTCTATATACGGTGATAGACGATAGAGGATTTTCTATACTTAGGTACTTAATGTGAATCAACATTAGTATTAAAACCTGTATATTGGAATCAAACATTTCCCATAATTTGAAGGAAAAAGTGAATGAGAATCTTCTAAGATGAAATATGGCGACAAGAAGTAACTCTACTATATAACATGTAGGTATTATTATAGAATTATTTTAAGAAGTTCATCGTGCTTAGAATTGAATTTTGGTCGAGATTAATTATTTAAGCACAAGAACGAGACAACTGACCCTGCCTTATTTATGAGGATAATCGCCTCGTCTCGAGGTGATGTCATCCTAATACCAATTTACGATTCCGATACTTAATATACAATTTTATAGCCAACGAACGAATCTTGAATGCGTTTTTAATATTAATCGCCATTTAGATGTGATATTTCGAGGGCTATTTGAACTTCAGACGTGTTTTTTTAATATTAGTCGGAATTTGTTATGATAGTTACAATTTTAGGAAATGTTTGATAAAAATTATTAAACCAATGAATATGAGCTTGCGGCGTAACGCACATTAAAAGCAAAAAGACAGACGGAAGCGATAGGTGATAATTTATAATTTTAGTCGATTTATTAGTAGACGATTCGATGTTTCGCGTTTTTTGTTTGATGAAGATTGTGATTGTGTTAGATAATATACCCGAAAAAAAGAATAAAATATATCAGCGGGACCGCCCGACTATTTTTGAACCTATTCGAGGTCATTCCTGGGTTGTCTTTCTTTAAAAATAACAACAGTGTATGCATATGTAATGAATAATATGTTTTAGCGCAAAGTAACCTTCTTGAAATTGAGCAAGACTTCACAAACAAAGGTCAATCGGAAAGAGTTGTGATGTAACGGATGCCATTTCGGAAACGCCGTGTACGACGAGCGAAGTGAGGACTGTGCTAGGTCAAGCTTTAATAACCACTGTTTCAATTTAATGCCAATAAATAATTTTTATTTATGTTAAAAGAGGAATGACACAGAGATAAAATAAAATCGAAATTGCTTCAATCAATTAGTTATTACATTTGAACCATTATCGTCAATCAAAGCTCAAAATCACTTCCGAATTCGGGTTTGTTTTCTTTTTTTCACGTCCAAAATAACCTACATTTTCTTCCCTCATTTTTATTTCTTCGTTATTTTGTTTCATTCTTAATTAATTAATAGTTACTTTGCGGAAATCCATTCTATTAAATTAGGTTATTAGTTCGCAACATTCCGCCATTATTATGGTATACACCTGTACGGTCAACGTACAAATATTGCATACGTAAGCTGCGCTCAGTCGTTAGCATTTTTAATACAATTTTAGTGTTCAATTAGCATCCAAACAGTTTATCATACTTTGTCAAATTAATTGTTATATCAATATCATCCCGTTATATAATTATATCATCTTATCAATATCATCCCTAGTGGTACGACAATGACCATACGTTGTTTTTTGGTCCTTCGAGTCTTTTAATTCATGCTGTATGTAACGTCCCTCCCCTCACTTCTTCCTCACTTCTGCTTACAAAACGGACCATTCTTATTGTTCAAGGCAAAGACAAGGGAAAACGAAACGGCCAACAATATTGTCGGTCTATCTCTTATAGTGTCTTTGGTTTAAGGCTGTGTAATCATTCAGTTAGTAGATGATATGATTGGCTTTCTGTAATCGCAATTCCATCGTACGCTACAGTGGCACGGTTTTGCAACGCGTCCAATCCGCATGTTCATTCAATAGACGAATGTGGGCCACGTCTGAGGGCAGCGGGCGTTTGAACAGATGGTATTGCGCTGAGCTACGGGACTGGGCCCGTTAAAACGTATACGTAGCTGTCTCAGTGCCGCACTCAGAGATAGATATTGCTTAAAGTGTCTCAAATCTTTACACAGTGACACATTCGTACAGGACTTCATTAGACTTATATTGACACAATATATTAAAGGGTTATTGGTAGTTAGACTGAATCCTTTTAGGAGGTCATAGACGGTAATTTACGTCAATTTTTACTCCACATTGTATGATGTAAAAGTGAACCATTTTCGATATAATCTTTCTTTACTCTTGCGTTTCAATTTGAGTTTCGTTTGTGTGTAAAAAAACGCATACTATTTCAGTAACTGAATTGACAATCAAGATATGGCTTGTCAATAATGAAATCCAGTGAACGTAGGTCATGAACTAATTTGTTTTTGTTTGTTTTTAGTATTTTTGAAAGCCTAGAATTATATTGATCAAGTATATTCGAATATCTATAACCAAAAAAAATGTTGTGATTATGTAATAATTGAAATCTCGTATTCAATTCAGTATAAAACCGGGAATAGAAAAGTTAAAAGCGTAATTACTGCGCAGATAATTTTCTGAAAGGCTCGAGTGTACCTCTAGGTACATTCGTTTGAATATGAATGACTGCATGAAAGACTGGTAGTAGCCGGGCTCTTTGTATAAATACAATGAAGCACACAGCTGCATTTAGCATTGCAGACATTGCAGCTGTCAGGAATAACATTGGAATTAAGATTTGATGGCAGATCGTACATTTCGCAAATTGGATTCCGGAGAAAAAATGAAAATTAGTCTAGGATTAATAAGCATTTATATATTTATACGTATATTAAAACGTCAGTCCGTCTACACAACAAACTCACACGACGATACTTATGTGCTTAAGCTTATATAAAACGTATATGCTTATAATGAACGCAGCCTGTATTTTTCAAAATTTTCGTCGCTTGCATAACTCTCACGGAGATCACAGATAATAAATAATGTATGTACAGTGCACACAGACAAAACAATAAGCGCTTATGAGCAAACACATCGCAACAGGTATCTCGCAAAAAGTGAAAGTGGTTGTCGAAAAATCGAGTAGGATGTTCGATTGCGTCATTGCGTTTAAAATCATCACGTGTGCCTTATTACATTGATTTAAGGTTTAATGTCAAGCAACTCGGTGAGATGCGGCGCCTTGGAGTACCTATGGATACATACGTTGCTATATTTACGCATACGACATGTGCGATTTTGCGTTTTTTTACAAACTCAAAACAAAACAAGCCGAACTGACGACTTTGCGTTTTTTTTAATGCATAGTTAATAATTTCTATTATTTCTGTGTGTGTTACAGCACTTGCCCTTATCCGCGGATTGCATAAACGTTATTTTCTCTCGGGGACAGTATATCAAGGTGCTTTTCTGTATTCTAGATGTGTGTATCCGATTTTATAATTATCGGGGTCTAGTAGTGAAGATGTGAAAGTGTTACAAACAAGCTCACATTCGCATAATATTAAAAGTTTGTTGACGAATCGGTCGTCACTCAGAGATATTTAATGATATCTGAAAGTGTAATTTTGTACAGATTGTTGGTACTCTGAGTACAGCTGTGAATAACTGTCGCCCTGGTAACACTTAGTATAAAATAAGTAGTAAAATCGCAAAAAGCACGTCTGCGTGTCCTCTTCAAGAACTATTTATGTCACAGTAACCTGTTGCGTGGGTTGGATGTTGCTCCTTTTCGGGCAAGCGATTGGTTCAGACATTCAAGTGAATTCCCAATTCCTTTTGTTCTTTACGCCGGAGTCTTCGCGGAAGCGCTGCGTAAAAGTATATGTTTGTTTGGCTGAATAAATATACTGGACCTTAATGAGGAAGATCGTCTTTCAGAGTCGTCTGACCTTGATTTTTTAGGGTCTGCGATTTAAGATTTTAAGCACTGAGTAAATGCAGACATACAGATACCATACTTATGTAATGGATTTTTTACTAGAAAGGTATCTTCACAACGTGGTCTGACGTTGGTAATTGTGGATTTAAGATTCTTATGCTCTGAGCAGATACAGATATATTCATAAGTGTTCAGGGCTTACGATGTCAAATATTCATGTACTGATCCATAAAAATTAGATTATTGGTATTATCTGTAGTATTTTTAGATCTTATATTTAGGTGTTTAACTTTAAGACCTAATAACAACCGTATTCTTGTATCTAACCATCTTCATTGGAGTAATGTGATTTAATTTTCCCATAATTACGGGGATGAAATTGCCTGGTAGTGGGCCGTAAGTAGCAACCAATAGGAGTCGATTAACGACTAATCGTCGTCGAATTAAATATAGTTTACTCTACGTAGAGCTTGATCAGCGTTCTTTAAGTAGATAACGTTATTAACACAATGTGTATGAACACCCAACCAAAATTACCTTTAGAGCATTTATTTTACCTATAAGCTAACTACACGACGTTTTGTCTTACTTTTAATATTACTCAATAATTTATCAATAAAAAATTTGATCTTATCAATATTTTATATGTTGTTTGTATTATTTTAATGCGGTATTATGTAGCCATTGATTCGATCAACAACCAAGAATCAAATGTTTTTATTCATTATAAGGTATACGAATACACTCAATGAACGTCATATACATTTCCATTAGTCTGACTTTTTGAGCTGCTGTGTTCTGGTTGGAAGGGTGTGGTAAAGGAGAGGCATCCCGTACTTACTTAATCTAGCCAGTTAGCTTCAATCTTCCAGAACTTGAACCTTGTCTTGTCATTACAAATGTCCATAGGCGGCAGTGCCCGCTTATAGTGGACTGCATGCTAGTGGATATCTCGATAAAAAACGTCCAATTGAGTTAATTCAATGTAACATAATTAAGCCCTTTGCAACATTTACACAAGAATAGCCGCAACAATGTCAGTAATTTCCAGCGTTTAGCGCTCCAGCGCATGCGGCCCAGGGGTCCATCATTAGTGCAATTTCAGGCACTCTTAATTGTGATTTATAGCTTACTAGCTTTTACCCGTGGCTTCGCCTGCGTTCCTTTTTTCTATCACTGCAATTGGCACTATTGGTCGCGTTTTAACTTTTCTATAATTTCTAAGTTAGACTAAATATGTATTCATCTTAAATCTATTACGTATCTTGCCTTACACCTGGATGCACTTCTGCAGTGTCAATCGCATCGTTACTTCGAGTAATAGTCAATTTTTACTGGACATTTCTTTGAAGTGAAGATTAACTACAGTTAAATCTGAATGCGGTTAAAAACAAGATAATTATTTATAAGACCTTAATAGCTTGGCGAACAGATACATTCATTCAGATTCTTGGTACCACGCATCATTAGGCTAGGCCTAGGTAAACCATTAATGCCGATCTCGGCAATTTAAAAATAGATCCACGGAGGGTTTAGTGATTTATAGCTCCCCGGCGTTTCCTGCGGACGTCCTTAAAGGTTCCGATGATAGGAATGTTTAAAAAAATACAAATATTTATATATATTTAGCTTAGTTTAGCGTATTAAGTTCAGTTTAATTACGATGTTGGGTAGTTCTTCATTAATAATTTAAGGTTAAATATTAAGCAAAATATTTGTAAAACACTAGTTAGTTAGTTAGTTAGTAGTGTTTTACTAATATTTATATTAGACAACAGTGTAACAAATGGAAGAGTGTAGTTACCTACAACACAGGGAATCCTAGTGTGGGAACTACGTTGCATGCTAACTTATGTGCCGTGTTATATTTTTATACAAATAAATTATTCTTATTCTTATTTACACTAATATGTACGGGCGTTGTTGTATGTGTTTTAGGATCGAAATTAAAATTCAACCATTTTCAATACGGCACGACGTCGAAATACATAGTTTACCGTACCTTTAGAAAATAAGCTGTACCTAGTCACTATCTTTATCATTTTCTAATCTAATTTTGAAATTGTAGGTATCTCAAATTTTCATTAACAATCCGGTTAGATGAAAGATTGTAATACACGAGGTTGAGGAAAATATAAAGGTTATACAACTTATACTTAATACAACTTTTTTATTTTTGCTTTACATTAAATCGTGTCGCCGTTTGAATATGGCATTTTGGTAATGCCGAAGATGAATAGATTACTTGTTTTAAAATAAACATTTAAATTGAAAACTAGAATTAAATATCAGAGGTACATGTGATTATGCGTCTGTTGTGAACTGAAGGGTCAGAATTCTTGATCGGTCAAGAGGCCAGGCCAGAGAATGATTATCACAATTTAATCAACTATTATTTATATTTCGTTTTCTTTTCTCCATGTTGCTTGGTTAAAGAAAGAAAGACTAACGGCCTAATGTCATCTATCTAAATTCTAATGTTCTAGATCCACGCGGCCTCACACAGTATAAGTGTGTTATTTGTGTACGGAGATTTTAAGACACCTGCCATTTAACATAAGATTACGATTTATTCTACTTCCTTAAATACATTTGAGTAAAAGTTAAAAAAGAACAATACCTCTACAAGACACGTGACTCCGAAATGACGAACGATGACATTAACGAAAACCTGTGGCGTATCGAACACGGCATTTCGTGTCGAGTTGAAATCGACAAGGACACTGACAGGCTCGCCCACTGAGCTTAACCTTTCACTAGGCAAGGTCTGGCGTTGATATTTTACGAGCTACCATTTAAAATTATCTGCCCATTCGAAGATAAAGCACATAAATTGACACCTTTACTCCCGAGAACCTGCGCGGGCTTGTCAGAGGGCAGATAAAAATGAATATAAAATAAGAACGTTTAAAAAATACAGCCCCATCTGCTATCGGTGCGGAAAATAAGCGAAAAAGAGTGTTTTTTCAATAGCACTCTTATCATCGAACCGATTTAGATGCAACGTGGTAATACCGTGGAGATAAACCCAGTCGGCAGTGTTTGGTAACTAGAAACCACCACGGATTTTGCATCTGGTAATAATGTATATTCTAATAATATTCCTGAACAAATTTTTTACTTTTCTTCTTTCTTTCTTTGCTTAATTTCTTCATTGTTTATTCTTTTTTATTATGCAGTACCTTAACTCCACGCCAGAAGACTGTCTGGAAGATATCGCTGCTTAGCGATGAGCCCGCCTTTTCTTATTTTGTTGGTGGCTCATATTTTATGGTGTATAAATAAAGAGTAAGATAAAAAGTAATAATTATATATTTCAAACATGCAAACGACCTGATGATGTCATTGCCGCGTATAGCAATTTGAAATCTATTATTAATAGAAAATGACAATCACAGTTGCATTATTATATATTTTTACATTTATTTAATAAGATTCGGCCTGAATGTATTATCTTCTAGTGAAACTAGAACATATGACGAACACGCTAAATAAGGATAATAGCTTAGGACTTTTGTTTTGTTTTCCCCGGAATCTCTCTAGAATATTACCCCACTCGTTGGGACGTATTCCTCAGCATTCGACAACCCTGCGCTAAGCTGGGTGACAACAATCTCGTAAGGAATAATCTAGTCGACGATTTAAATCTGTCAGATTTGTTCACCCGAGGGCTGAGCGTTGAGTTACGATTAGATTGCGTTTAGGTGTTGTATAATGTTGAATGCGATTGGCCTTATACAACATATATTCGTATATATAGTTGGTATAGACCAACTATAATACGAATACTAATAGTAGTATTCGCTTTGTATCTTTGTCCGGAACACTGATTGATTCGATTGCAATGTTTTCTTATATAACAGATTTATTTTAAACTAATTAACCTGGTGAAAACGCAGGCAGGCTACGTTGTCATCATCGCGTCTGGACAGTTGTACCAGAGATGTCGCCAATGCTATGAAAGAAAAGTCTTTTTGCGTTACGTCTGAGAATACCTCAAAAGAAAGGTCATTCCATAAAATGGCGTTACCTACACTTTTAGATGAATCCGGAATGTACTTGTTTAAACGAGCTATGTTACTTTTAAAAGATCTTGCCATGATCTTGCTGTGGTACTGAAAAAAAAACGTGTAAATTCAAAGGCTACCATGAACCTGTTTTACTTTTTATATGCTTAAACCCAGATAAGACGCGGTCATTATGGTTTTTATCTTAATGCTATTAAGCCAAGATTATGGTGCTTTTTAAGAGC
>DWNJ01002524.1:0-10451 GCA_018250275.1 Udranomia eurus
CCTTATTACGTATATTACACAAGATGAAGACCACTTTGATCTGTCACTACGGAGGCAAACACAGCATTTCCTTAACGAACATTAAAATTTTGCACAAGTTATGATACGTGCTTCTGCGTCGTGCATGCAAAACTACTCGACTAATCTATGATTTTATAGAAAATAGAAAACAAGTACCGAAAATCGTTTGTTGGCGCAAAAATATGATTTATTCAGAAGAAGAAATTTAAAAGCATGGCATAATCCGCACTTTCATCTTAATAAGAAGTAACAATAAATTAAACAAGGACGGCGAAAAAGGTTAGGTGCCTGACATTTTCCGTTTTGCTAAAACTGAATTTATATCCATTTGAATTTATTTCTATCTTCACTTATATTTTATTAAGAAATATCTCTTTTTGTACTTGCAGCGCGTGATCCAAGCGCTGGGCGTGTCGTGGCACGCTCACCACTTCGTGTGCGGCGGCTGCAAGAAGGAACTGGGTGGCAGTGGCTTCTCTGAGCAGGTATTCATATTTTCTTGACATATTTAGACATTATTGACTACTTAGATTTTTCGCTTCGACATATTTGATTTTGATATATATTGTTTGGAAAGTGATGTTCCTAATAGCTATGTTAACATGACTTCGTTCAGCCTTCGACCTTCACCTTCAACCGCCAAGGATTCATCCTCTTCTAAAGTAACCTTTCTTCCCCTTCCTCCTATATACATATACGCTGGTTGTACCTACAGGCCGGTCGTCCGTACTGCTCGTCGTGCTTCGCCACCAAGTTCGCTGCGCGCTGCGCGGGCTGCGGCTCCCCCATCGTGGACAAGGCCATCATCGCGCTCGACGCCAAGTGGCACCGCGAGTGCTTCACTTGCAAGGTAACTGGCCTTTTGTCTACTAAATCTTTCTTAACTGGGTCATAGCAAACGATCATGCACTCACTCCACCTGATGATAAGTGGGCACTGCCTTCCATGGACATTATAATCAACCTAAAAGGAGATCAAAGTTCTTTCTTAAGTCGACCACAAATGGGTTGCTAAGACGTTGAAAGATGTAGTCACGGAGGCATACTTAACCGAGGCGTTCCAGTATAGTTCTCAGGGGTAGCAACGCATTTCTGGTCGACCTAAGAAATAACTTCGATTCTATCTTGGGTTGATTACCACTTTTTTACATTTTTACTTTTTTTGTACGAGCATGCAGTATGCTAGTTTGCTAACTCCCGATCCAGTCATACTCAAAAAATGTAGCTGTTAAGCTGTCAATTACAAAAAAATCCCTATCTTTTATACTAAACTCAATATTCGCTTTCCAGAAATGCAGCAAACCTGTGACCGATGCGACATTCTCCGTGCTGGACAACAAGCCAGTGTGCGGCAAATGCGCATAAACACACACAAGCAAACAAGGAAACTCGTACACCCAACGACATTTATTTATTGCCTCTGTGCACTGTTTTAAAATAAGCTGGACTAGTCCAGCATACAGCACACTCTTGGTAACCCTAGCACTTGAGAAGAAATGTATTTTTGTATAAGATTCAAGGCACAAGTGTTTTGCATACTTCTTAAACTATTAACAATACCGTTTTAAATTCACCGTGTCTTATGTATTATTTTATCTTTAAAGTAGAAGTTAGAAACAGTTTATCATATGGTAGTGGTTAGCTTGTCTGTAGGGGCTCCGAATGCATTCATTTGCATTTACAGAAAAGAAAATTTACAACTAGAAATCTATTTTTATAACGTTTTTAGATTACACATTGCATAGTTATAGATATGGATCAGATTTAAAATTCCATGCGATATTAACATCATTAGACGATCAATCTTTATATTTGATACTTAATTTTTTTATGAAACCGTTTTTAATATTTAAATAAAGATAGATTTATAAAAAACTAAACTATCATCTAAAATATTTAAAAAGATTATTATTGTATTAAATCAATTTAAGTTATTTTATGAAACCATGGCTTGATTTTATCATTCAATGATAAATGAGACAAAGACATTTTGTTGTAAATAATTATAAGTTTTAATGATTACACATGTTATCACAAATATGAATAGGATTTTCGTGAGTGTATTTATTTTTGTAGTAAGCGGTGTAAAACAGTTTTGCTTTAATTATCGCTGTTTCGAAAGTCACCTTGTAGATTTCTATATAAATATCAATGTATTTCCTAAAAGAAAAATTGCTTAACGGCTGAGACTTGCTTACCAAGCTTTCAACTATGGCGTCATTTGATGGCACTTTTAATTATTATGATACTATTCAGTGTTATAAAACAGACATGTAAATTTTTACGTTTTTTACGCTTTCGCGATTTTATTATTAATAAATTACTTGTTTTTTAAAATATATTTTTTTATTAATCCGTTTTTTTTAAATATTTAAACCAAATATTATTCTAGTTAAATGGCGAGCAGTTTTAATACTAAATATAGAATATGATATTTTAAAACCTACCATCACGTCATTTTATAAACTCCATACCGATATTAGTCCTCTCTGAAACATCTACGCCTAAAATTTACCAGCTGTAAGAAATACGGCCCGGAAATACAGATATCATAACTAATATTTTAGTATACAATGAGTGAGACGGATACAACACTATTGAATAGCGCCTCTACCGGGAAAATTGGGATATGTAGTCTTACTTTTACCTAAGATAATTAGATTTTTAGATTAAAATTCTCATAATTTTTCCGTGCTTCGGAGTTTATGTTAAGCATTTCGCTCCAGTTGTTTTCGATCTCTCTCACTAAACCTCGCCGGAATCCATCCAAAACATCCAATATACCGTTTGGCCACTAACCAGTACTTCCGACTAACACGCGTTGAAGCAGCATGGCGGAACATGCTTCAGACCTTTCTCAGTTTTGGGAAGAGATCCGTGCCCACCAGTGAAGAGGTTTTGGGAAGGGTTTGCGGAGACGGAGACATAATAAGTACGAATTAAGTCTGGAATTGTAAAAAGTGCAAAATCACTTACCTTATTCCTGTCTTTATCTCTTTCACTCTTGCATCCATCAGTATTTCCGTATTGCTTGTGCTTTGGCAACGAGAGGTGACTATTCATTTTTGTTGAATTTTCTTCCCCATTCATTTTGATGTTATTTTTGTCGCAATTCGAATTATTCCTAATACTTTTTAAATCGATATTAGTATCATATTTGTGAGTGTGTTCTATAATTTCTTTGGGTGACTTTGGTTTAATTTCTATTTTCATACCGTTCTCACTTGTTTTTTGACTTTCAATGATTTCGGTACACTTTACTACATCTTTAGCAAGTTTACGTTTTTCTTCATTGTATTTGTTAGGGCTATTATATCTCTTAGCACTTTTTGGACTTTTAAATATTCTTTTAACTGGTGTGTTTAGGTGTTTTTTAGAATTGTTTATGGATTTATCCTTGTCTCGTCTTGGAGTTACGTCTTTGCTTCCCTGCGACATTTGGCGTGGCGTGTCCTCTTGACTGACGTGGCTAGATGCACACTGAAATTAAAAAAGATATATTATATTAATTTATTATTGTAATTATAAGAAACCAGAGTACTAAGTGTTAGTATAATGGTAAAGGAAGATCCAACATCAGCTGAAGAGACAGCAGTTACGCCATGCCACGATATTCCACGTACCAAAGGCATATTTAAAAAAAGTGTTAATGTTTTATTTTGTGTACTAGTGGCGCCATCTATCAACAGTAGTGAAACGGGGGTACATGTGGCGCCATCTCTTGGCGCATAGCTAAAGTGATCACGGCAAGCATCTCACCGCAGCGACGGCCTCCACCAGCGTGCGCACGTCGTCCGCCGCCGCGCCCGCGCCCCCCGCTCGCCCCCCGCGCGCCACCGGACGTCGGCTCCTGAGCAAAGGGGAAACTTACTTAAAAACCAAGAATTAAATGTTTTTATTACTAGGAGCAAAAGAGCATGCAGTTCACCTGACGGTAAGTGGTCACTGCCGCCCATGGACACCTGTAATAAATCCAAGACAGAATACAAAATCTTTCTCAGGTCGACCGATGCGTTGCTACTCCTGTTTGTCTGTGTCTCCTGTGTCTCTCTGGCCACACCCTTTACACCCGAACACAGCAGCAAGAACATTGCTGTTAGGCAGAAATAGGTGTCGGTCGGGACTCCGGACCAGATGTTATACAAAAGGATTAATTCATTCTAATTTTGACTTAGAGAAATTGATTTGTTTCGGTATAGCTCACTCAGCATCAGATTAATTACATTTCATTTACTAATTAAATTTTATGAAAAAATACATGAAACAGACATGTCACATAACTCATGTCTGTTTATACCGGATTCATACAAAATTTCGAATCGGGAAAGATAGTCTACCTAAAATCGAACTATACTCACCGAGACGATTTTTTTGGGCTTTTAGGCGAGTCTTCATTATCAGATTTATTATTACGCCTTGTACTCAATCCTCCGCGAAATTTCGAAGTGCCACTGTAATAGATTATATTTATAAAAACTAAAATAGTTTTGGTCGATTTGATTGCTGAAATCTGAATTTCTATTTTTATATATACGAGAAGCGTTAATTTAAAAGTATATAGACAACTTAATTTCAACATGTACCTATACCAACAATTATTTTTAACATAATATGAACATAACCTATACCTGGAGTTGTCCTTTGAGTGTGATGTCTGAGGATTGAGACGCATTGTATCCAACGAGTACATTGATAGCCGGCCATCAGTATCCATGCCTGGTAAATACAAATGTTACAGTTAGATATACAAATAGAAGTCATGTGAGCAGCAGGATTAAAAAATATCGAATGCTTCTAAAACGAATCTTAGCCGCAACCCTCTGATGTCCCACGGCTGGGGTAGGCCTGAAGCATACTCCGCCACGCTGCTCCAATGCGTGTTGGCGGAAAACCTGATTAGTGGCTATCCCGTATGTCGGATAATTTCAAACCCTCAAATGTCTCCGATGGTGTTTAACGACAGCTACCTGTCGATAACAAACGGGGCCGACTGCTTAACGTGCAAGATACGGGTCAGAGCCATCTAGTGACTGACCGCGCCCAACGTTGCCTCACTTGCGCGATCGCGTGCCATCTACACGAGCAAGGTGTTATGCGCGCTTGTAATCTATTAATTATCATAATATTACGCTTTCACACTCATAGCCCTTCCCTTCCTTTCCCTTCCCTTTAACGTGGGTGCCATGTACAACGCACAAAGACAACATCACAACCACTCAGACCGAGAAGAGAAATTTAAACTCATTTTTGATACAGTCGAAGTTGATACGGGGATAAAGTGAAGAACCCTATTTTATATAACATATAATGCACTATGCATTATAAATATATTAAATTAGTAAAAAAACATTACACACACTGACACACACATATTATATTATACATACATCTGTTATACAGATACGTTATATGAATACTGAATCGAGTGTGACATGAACATCGGAAATGTCAATCAATGATTTTTGACCACCGCGAACTCTAGTAATAATTGTATTGTGTAAACTTGTGATTGATGTTATAGACAAGAATATATTGCTTATTCCCTCTTCTAAGTCGTTGAAACGGCGTTTGTGATTCTCACGGCGCGGCAACGTCAGGTTGAAGGTCGCTTTCCAGGTAACCGCAATCAAATTGTATCAGCCGTTTCTGAGACTAGCGTGCACAACCGTACGGACAAACAGAAAAAATTCTAAAAAGCATTTTTTTGGGTTCTATTATTTAAATAAAAACCCCAAAATGGCTTTCTCTTAGATATCTCCCATGTACCTACAGACAGCAATCACTTACAGATTTATTATATGTATATATTACAAACAGAAATATTTAAATGTGGCCGAACCTTAAACGGTTCGACTCCAAAGGCGCCTCCGTCAAATCTATTTCAAGATAATAACAGCAGCGTTCTCCCTGCTGTGTTCTGGTTTGAAAGGTGTGGTCAGCGAGACACACTTACCCGAGGTGTTCCAACTTAGTCATCAGGAGGACTGCATGACTGTTTACTACACCAGTTATAAAAAAAACTGAACTCGTACCTAACTTTGACCATGTTTTTGGAGATCTCTTCTTTTCCTTGTTTCTGCCTTTCTTTGATTTACCCTACAATAAATGAAAATGTTATTTCGGGAGTGAATGTAGTTTAATTTTTTTCTTAAAAATATTGACGTAGCAAAGGAACATACAGTCCACCTGATTGGAAGTAGTCACAGCCATCCATGAACATCTGAAAACCATGAGCGGCAGTGACCACATCCCATCAGGTGCACTACATGTTCGTTTGATACCTCAAAATTATAAAAAAAGAAGAAGTATGTTGCAAATAAAATTAGTAATGATCTATTTGGAAATTATTAGATGAAAATGAATAATTAAAGTTTGTTCACTTACAGTTTGATCAAAATTGTCCAAATATTCTGTTAACTTCTTGTTATACGCGTTCAAGCTATCCTCCAGTTTATTACAAGTTAGTTGTATATCCTGAAAATAAGTAAACCATGTTGTCAGTCAGTTTACAGACATTGTAATTCTAGTCTATATATACAGATAATTTCATGTCACGTGCGTGTGCCTACTGACTAATAGTATATTTAAGTTCATACAAATTGACCGTCGCCGCTTTGAATACATGAATAGCGGGCGCCGTGTACGCACGCAACTTCACGCACACAATCGCTATTCTCGGGTGTACACTCAGATCCACATATGAGTGGCCGCAGTACGGCCAAGCGAATGATTGCGCGCATTCTCGTACTACGCTGCATGCCTGCTTTTACTACTTCATTTATTTGCTTTATTGATAAACGTACTAATGATGATTTCAAAATCGGAAAAAAACATATTTAAAACGTCTTTTATTTACGATTCATTTATAAATTAATCTAAAATAAATTAGTAAAGCATTTCATTATATTACGTAATTAAAAACCTAGTGCTGTTATAATAGGCAAATAATAGTTAACTAACTATAACTAAAAATAAAAGTGACAGCTTTACTTTTGACTTACAGCCCTAGGCGTCAACGAAAGAGTAGGCTCGACGGTCGGCCTGAGTAAACCTACTGTTCTTAGAGTACTGTGATGTGTGTGTGTTGTAGTGTCCTAAAGCGTGGCACTCACGTCGTCGTAGAGCGGCGCGGCGTCCGCGAGCGAGCGCAGCAGCGCACGTGCGCCGGGGGCCGCGCCGCCCGCCGCCCGCGACACCCACCTGCGGAACACCTGCGTCCGGAGGGGAACCGCACTGCTTTACTCTTTTATATGAACTAGAGATCGCCTAGCGGCCGACAGAAATCTACCGTGCATCATGGAATTATCAGTTGAAAAATATCTATACTTTATACCAATACAATAATTAAAAATATGTTTTGAAACACAAACACACAATGATATCGTTTGACATTTCCGATGTTCATGTCACTCTCGATTCAGTATTCAAATGACGTTTCGTGTATAACGGGTGTCTATATACATGTGTGCATCAAAGGCATGGTTGTATCTGTAATGGTTTACTAATTTAATGTATTTCAAATGTATTGTTATATAAAATATTGTATCTCGGAACTCCTTTTTCGTATAAACTTTAACTGTGCCAAATCTCATACTCCTCCGTTCGTGTAATTGTCGCTAAGGACACACCTGGACGGCCTGCAGCAGGTTGTTGTGCAGCGAGACGACGCGCACCATCTGCGCCTGGCGCTGCGTGTGTCGCGCGAACGGTAACCCCGACTTGTTGCGCTCAATTTCATGGATCTGTCACCAACGTTATGTTTATGACATCATATTATTTATTTTTTTATGTCTGGAATGTAGCAAACGCGCATACATTCCACCTGATGGTAACTGGTTACTGCCGCTCATGGACATCTGTAATCAACCCAAGACAGGATCGAATTCTTTCTTAAGTCGAGCACCAATGCGTTGCTACCCCTGAGTACTAAGTTGGAACGCCTCGGTTAAGTATGTCTCCCTGACCACACCCTTCAAACCACAACACAGCAGCAAGAACACTGCTGTTATAAGGAAGAAATAGGTGTGGCGGTGGTGCCGCCGGAGTATAACCGTAAAAGGTTCAACCACCTTCAAAATATCATATATCATAAAGATTACTATAAACGAAACACATTACAACACATGAACAAATGTGTCATACCTGTCTTTGCAGCTGATACAAATGTATTCTATTGAATCTAGTGCAGAACTCCGTAGATCTTTTAAGCAATTTAGGCACGTCTTCTGGCTCAATGATTGTTAAGTCTTGTCTATCGATCAAGGCTCTGTAAAAAATAAAAGTCAGCATGAATTTAACAGCTAAAACTCCATGTATCAAAGATATCAACATATATCATATATTCTTTATTGCTCCATTGCTTAAAAGACGCATTTGGCCATGGCATACAACGCTGTCTAATGACAGCGTCGTAAACTTCTCGAACCGACATACATTATAAGCAACATAGACACAACCCAGTAGATTATTTTTTGATTGTGTTATTGAACAATAATTATTCATAAATGATTCAAACAAAAATTGAAAATTAGAAATCTGTTTCAACCTAAACAGGAGTAATTTCTCCGATATACCAAACACTATTTACTTATTACTATTACTTATTACACTATTTACTACACATTAAAAAACTTCATCAGGGGAATGTTGATAAGACATAATAAAATATCTCAAGTTTTTCTACTTACGTGATATCAAGAAGCTCCGTGTTAATCTTCACCCTCAGCTCCCTCACTTTGGCGCAGTGGATGCTCGTCTCCACCGCATTAGTAACATTGTCTGACGATTTGCCTAGAGAAATATTGGTCATGATTCGAGATATTTTCGCGTGTTTGTATAATTTTATTGCAGCTCCACAAAATCTGTTATAGAACATTTAGACAGACCTCAGACTGGCTGAATGTGGCCGGAATTTTATGCCTTCCTTATATCACCTATTTCTACCTTACAACAACAGTGTTCTGGTTTAAAGGGTGTAGGAGACATACTTAACTGAGTTGTCCAACTTATTCCTCAGAGGTACCAACGTATTTGTAGTCTACCTAACAAATAACGTTGATTCTGTCTTGAGTTGATAACAGATGTCCATGGGCGGCAGTGACCACTTACCGTCAGATGCTGGGATATATGTGCAGATATTCTCGTTTGCTACCTGAAAATTATTAAAAAAAACACACTATATGCTATATTATTGTGTTCCACTTGTATGAAAGTAAAATATTATCATAATATTGTAAAATATAATCATACATGTATGTCTTTAGTGATAAATTTAACTCACTGGAAACTTTATCAGGGCTAATGGATTTGGGTGGTGACAGCTTGTCTGTTGAGGAGTGCCTTTCCCTGACAGTACACAGTGGACTGCCAGCTGAGTCATTCAGAAATTCTTCTTCAGGACCTGGTGAAACATTCCAGCATCTAACTCACCCAACTTATTTTTAAACAAAATTACCCTTTAATACAGGTAATAAGACAGGATTACCTTGTCATTTGTATTTTCTATTGTTATTATAATTTCTCACACAGAAACAAAAACAAATTATGTTAAGTGGTTAGTTTAGCACGTCCAACAGAAGTCTTATCTGAAGTTGGTATTATCTCCTTGTGACTAAGATAGTCATAAAATTATTCCCAATAAATTCCAAACCAATTTTGTACAAACAAGCCAACCATAACAAGTAATTTTGCATACAAGTGAAGACGGAGCACCATTACAAATGGACCTAAGTGACCAAATGGATTTAAGTGGATTTACATTTGCCGACAGTAGACTAAAATAAAAGGAAGGAATTATTCATTACGTGATTTTTTTTTAGCGCTTGTGAATGCCCCGAGGCAGTAGCCCCGCTTGCCCGCCCTTAAATCCAGTCCTGCATCCATGGCATACTTTATAACTTGTGTACAATGTGCATATTACCTTGCAAGTAAAAGGTGCATAACATGTTCACTGATCTAACCAGAAATCTGGTCTTGCTTCTCATCATCGAATATGTGGAATATGTCTTCCTGATCACCCTCCACCATTGTGACTACATGCTGGTTGTCAGGTTCCACAGCAGGAGAATCAGGACATGGGGTTTCCTCTAGCTCTTGTTGCTGTAATTCAAATAAAATGACATTTTATTATCTTAAAATCTGTCATTATCCGTGTCATATTCCAGGTTAGTCTGATTAATTACAAAATTATCCTTCCAAATAGGTAAGTAGCTAGCTTATTAATATATTAATATAAAAAACCGAGACTAATTTTACTAATTAATGTCCAACATTTTACAAAAAATATAATTTTTTTGTCGCTCAGCCAACTCGCAAAAATGTTACGCAAAATTTCATTCATTATAACTATTTTACCTCATCTCTCTCCTCCACTTCTTCCACAATTTTCTCTTTTCTCATCTTCTGCAATTCCACTTCTAAAAGCTCCTTAAT
>DWNJ01002525.1:0-10450 GCA_018250275.1 Udranomia eurus
CAGGCTCATATTTTTTTTCAATTTGAATGAGTACGTCGTTAGTTCGTTCGCCTTTAACATGACATTATAGTTAGATATGATCGACAGATGCATCAAAACAGACCTTATGCATTTGCAAATAATTTAGAAATAAAACAAATATATACATAGAACCATGTTATGTCGAAAAGGAAATTCTAAAAAAAAGATGTCGGCCCTTATGCTTCTCGAGCTTTACTAAAGAGAAAATGTCCCACCGCAGTGTAGAGTCCTACGACTTTAAAATCATTAAGTACATTCATCTAACTTAATAACACAATTCAAAAAAATTAAATCAGTAAGAGAGATGTGATGAAAGTTTGCCCGCTTGTTATGGCTTGATTACCGTTTATATCGTGAGAAAAATTTCACAATTCTAAATGCCCAATTGCGATAATTCGCCGATTAAATTCCAGAAGCAGGTTCCAAATCAAATGATTTAAGGTACGGTGCACGCTGTTTTTTATTCAGATTGCGTATTTGATAGCGAGAATTGAATGATTGCAATGCACTTTAAACGAAGTTGCGTTGGTGCAAAATTATTTATCCGCACTCAATCTGAATCACAATGGCAGTTGCTATTGTTGATACAATAATATATAGCGGTATAATAATTAACAATTTCACTTGTAGCTTTTGTTTTGTTAACTTGGCGAAACAATAATTACGTATAGAATTTTAAATCAAAATAAAATATTAGGTAGGTACTACACCTACTCTCTTAAAATGTAACGAATTAAATATGAGCATTTCATACCTGCTTTTACCTGCGATTATGTTATCTCAATTTCTCACCCATAACTTGGCATGATACATCAGGAAAACCATTATTAGTTAACAACATCATTAGTTAATTATCACTTGATGTGACACGCTTCAGCGAACGAAACATTTAAAACGTAGAGACGTGCAAAAAGTCGATCGATATTCATTATTTCCATGGTAGAATGCTCGCAACCCTTATCAAGGGAAGACGCCCGTTTTTTCTCGGTTTTCCCAAATAATTTATTTAGCGGGCCGCCGTCAATTTATCTCTGTGGGAGCTAATTTCGCGTCGGCCCGGTGGCTGGCTGGCGCATGCTGTAATTCAACAAATTGCGCGTCCTACAGGATTTATGGGCTCTCCCACTTGACGAAGCGCTTGCCTGCCCTTCTTCTATTGTTCTTGTACTCGTACTGGTCAGCTAAAATAGAATAGAATTCAGGATGTAGCACCGAGGTTGTCGACCGCCGGTTACCTACGATTGTTATGTCACCGGCGGCGGAGTATATCCGTTTTAGAACGGAATTTGAGTTATGTTACTAAAACTTTCAGCTACCACTATATTCTCGCTTTATTCGCTCGCGGTTGACTTAGCAAAAAGAAATATAGAAATTTATGAAATATTTTATGACTACAGCTACCTACACAAATACCATTTTTGAGTCCGTAACTTGTCATTAGATATCGTTCCTATTAAATCATTTCTATGAAAATCATTTCTATTCAGAATATTCAACGATTTGTGCTGCAGAAAAGGTTGTGAAATAAAACAGTCATGCGTATACCTATATCAATTAATGGACTAGGTACAATCTAATCAACAAAACTAAAATTTGAATTTACCTTATATCCTAAAAAAAATATTTATAAAAATTATCTTCATATTCCAAAAGCTTTTATTTAAAAATCCACCTGAGTGTCAGAGTACCTTTATCTCCTCGGTAGTAGTAACACATAATCGTATCAATTATTCGGTTGGCGTCCTTTTTCTTTATTACATTCTAGAGGAGGGAAGGTAAGCTTTATATTACTTTGGCTTCTTGAGAATCTGTCTAATAACTTATCCGTCACACTGTTTCCTTTGTTGTTGCTTAATTAACGATTTAAGCTGGTATTACGCCTGAAAAAGCTAAAAACAAAAGCTATCTTAATGATTTTATTCTCGTAATACGTTTTAAGTGAATTTATTTTTATGTTTATGTATATAATTTGAGTCGAAAGATCTAACTGATTTAATTGGAATTAGGTTTGTTGGTTTACTTTTGAGCATCGTAAAAGTTAAAAGTATTGGTAGGTACAAACCATCACATTAATGATATAATCGTTGAAATAAATTCCATTCAAGCATCTAGAGATTCTTACCAGGTTTTTAATTTAATGATAAAGTAACAACCAAACCCGCTAGTGTCCACAAACGAGCATTGCTGCTAATAGGTATCTATTATAAGCAAAGTTATCTTAAGTATTAAATTCGAAGCTATTTTCCTAATACATAGATCCAAGGCGAGTATAGCAATGTGTTATGTTTCTTTCTGCTGACTGCGGATCGCAGACAGTCGTCCTGCTCGCGCCCGCCGCGACGGTTCGCGAGCGTCAGCACTCGGGATCTATATAGAGCTGTTCGTGTGCCCTGAAAACAAAATAAAGATTACTATAAAAAAATTAAACCAAATTGTAAATGTTTAGATTATAGTGCCGAAACTTTAAGTGTCTCGTAAACAATACTTAAATAAAATCACTATACTAAAATAAAAAGAGACAGAATTTTTGTTTTCTTAAATTGTGAAAGAGCAGGGTTGTGTGTAGGTAGGAAACTGACTGACTTAGTGGGATATTAATGATATTTATACAGCTTCTCCCCTAATCTCCCTTAATTATGGTAATAGTTTCAAGGCTATATTAATAGTTTATCATCATTTTTTTATGGAATATTTGCATTAGGAGGTAGAAACGTATGTGTTTATCGTTTTCGCCACTCAATAACGTTATTACGTTGCTTTTTTAAATTCTTAAAGCTACTGTGGATGGTTGGTTTTAAACTGAGTAACAATTCTATAGATATACAAAATCCTATATAGTAATCGCCTGTTGATATAATATTTTAAAAAACCTGAAAAATTGATTTCATAAACCTTTATTTTATTTTATCATAATTTCTTATATGAGATTATATGAATGAATCGTAATTGTTCAAATATTATCTG
This sequence comes from Udranomia eurus, assembly GCA_018250275.1. Classification (NCBI taxonomy): domain Eukaryota; kingdom Metazoa; phylum Arthropoda; class Insecta; order Lepidoptera; family Hesperiidae; genus Udranomia; species Udranomia eurus. Next base: position 2,986 of record DWNJ01002525.1, read on the forward strand.
TCACAATTGAATATATGCCCAAACATACCTGAGCTACTCTATATAATATCCTTAGTCTTTGTAAATCAGCATATGCAAAGTGGTATAGCAATAAATCTAGCAGCTCTTGCTCGTTCTCGCATCATGTTACATCTTAATTTCAGAGCCGGCTCGTCGGAGCCTGCCTGCCAGAGATACGGCCTTTTATCAAATACGCATTACGCTAGAAATTAACTTAAACTGAAAAAAAAATCGCCTTTCCGTGAGCGTGAGCGATAAATAATACCGAGCTGTTAGAATGCTGAGTTTGTTTTACATACCCATGGGGCTTGCGCGAAATTATTTGCATTTTAGTCCGTTCTTGTTTACAGCGACGTATTTCGAGACGATGATATTATTCTAGCTTGCTTAAGATTTCTAAATAAATTCGAGGAGCTATTATTTGCTGCGAACGTATCTTCGATTCGCTTGTTCGTTATTCATATGAATACATTATCTTAGGTATCTCGATGGTAAAGACCGAGACTATTGTAAAGTTTAGCGTCGAATGGTCAGTCGACGAGTCCATTGCTTGAAAAAATGATTTGCCCTTGTCACGCTGTATTTTTTTTATAATTGGCATTTTAATTAATTTCGCTTTTCCTTTTGTTTCAGGTGGTCGTCGCGTGTAAACCGTAGTCGATGCTAGGGTAGGTCTCGAGTGTCGAGTGAAATGTCTAAGAGCGCGCTCCGTGATTGCATTCCGAGATCTCGCACATTTTGTTCGCAATGAAATGTGTTTTGTTTGGGTTGTCGAATTGCCCCTTGATTTACTCCACTCACCCGACACGGTTTGACGTCGCGAGATCAAGATATCAAAGTCTACTGTCGAATAAATTTTTGTGCCAGCCCACACGAACGCTTAGGCAATCGAGTGCCGAAGATTTATTGTCAAAATTTCCCGTTAGTAACGCTTACCGAGCACACTCCGCGTATCACTATTTCACAAATAAAAGAACCAGTCGCGATATCATCGTCGACTATAAATTATATGAAGCTCGTATGAAAAATACACGTTTCGGAGTCCGCTTATTTATCGCTTAGCTTGAGTTATGTGTGCATACGTTATGTAAATCTGGAAATGATATTAAATAGACTCTCCGTTTAATATTAATTAGCTCCTGTCAATAAGTTGTGTAACGGAAGATGAAAAATGCGATGGAGTCGTGTAAATGTAGTTTTGTGGGATAGTGTGGGGCATGTATGAGGACGAAGTAGGGAGTGGCGAGTGTAGCGCTATCGTTGGCCGATCTGGTATCGGTTCCATCGGTACGGTGGCTGTTCCACACTAGGAATAGGTCGAGTTCCCGCGTTGTTCTGCTCCGTGATATATTGTTCCGCATCTCCCTGTATAAATCTTGAACGCCTGCTGAGGTACACGGCACTCGGCCGCTGCGCCACAGCCTGGAGCTTCAAATGGAATTGTGTTTTTATTTATCGTGCGAATTGTGCCCCACTATCGCTCACTGGGAATCGCAGTTTATCTGCCAAAACGCGAGGCGGATCGATGCGAGTAAATCTCTAACTTATTGTCACTCAGCCTTGGCCAGCATAAATGATAGTTGAAACGTTTCTGAACCGCATTTACTGTGCCGTGTGTGAGTGCGTACATGAACTCTCATAGAGTTCGTATGAGATATCAAGTACTCGTATCGTACAACAAGTAATACATTGTAAAAGATAATTGTACAAATTTACTGAGGAAGTTCTCTTTATGACGATTTTTATTATAAATGGCACATCGTATTCGATTACATTATTGATAACGTTTTATACCTATTGAAGAACGTAAGAGCATTGATCAAAGTGGGGCATATTATTCGTACGAAATGGCCTATAAGGCTCTTTGTGTAAGCTTCTGTGAACATGAATGATACTCATGGCATAAGGTAGTTCGTATCGTGAAAAACGATATAACGTATGTAAATACTGATACTAGTATGAATTTGTATTCGAAATCTGATGTACAATGCGTGTATACGTTTAAAAACAATATACGTAATAGCCTAAGCGGCAAGATTATAATAGATTTGTCCTGGCGTGACTATGTTAAATTTATTTTATGTTTTTTTTGTTTGTTGTTTCATCACTGGCGGATAAACAGAAGCGATTAAAATGCATGAAGAGAATCACATTCGTTTCACAAAATCACTAAATATTTCCAAGTTGATATTAACACTGCGTGGATTCAAATGTGTCTGTAATAAAATCCTTTGATTCTTCTCCATTGATTGATTATTCATGAAATTACTTATTTATCGCATCTCGTTTATTCGTTAGCAGTGGAACTGTTTCTTATGTGATTTACGTTTAGCTTCTTGTAACAAAATGTTGCAATTCACTGATTAAAAGCCAAGCTTTATTTTTTATCTAAGTTATGAACTCGACTTATTTTTCGAGTATTAATATTTTATTTTTAAGAGCACTTGTTACGAAAGCTTTCAATAGAATACATTTATGTCACGCCAGGTAACCTATATACGTAAATGCAATGGCTTTAGAATGAAAAATATTCCATTTATTAGTCGATAGCTTAACTTATTCTTAGTGAAATAGCTTACCTATAGTCACTTAAAAATGACAAGAATCAAAACTAGTTGTGCCCAGTATACGAATAGCTAATTAAATTAAGTAATAATATAATTTATTTTAAGATACAGTAGTGGTAATATTTTTGGATTCCTATAAACATATACGTAATTTGTCTTCTTAACGTAGGATAGTCGAGTAAAATTTGGTCGAGATTCTTTCGGTTTCTGTTTAGTTATCAACGAATTAAAGTGCCAAATTCATTTTCTATTATAATATGTTAATTATCGATTTACCTCAGAGAGTTCCTCGTTTTGTGTCCGAGTGTTTGGATTTTAATTGTTTACATTTCTTTTGACTCACGGTATAAGAAAGAATCTTCGCCTAAGTTTTCTTGTGTTTAAGTTTTGTTAATGATATTGTAAATATGATACAATTATTTATAAAGCTTCTTATCATTGAGTAATGTTAATAAAAATTGGATATTAAAATTGGTACACTTGTTTTAGACTCACTATTTTCGATTTTATACAAATTAATTTTAATGAAGTACCGTAAAATGTTTATTTATTTATTTGGATACGTGCTCACGAATATTATACGTAATTTGTCCTTACAAAGCATTTGTCATACGTAAATACTAGGTAGGCCCAATTTATTGTAATGTATCATAATTGACTAATATTAATTAGATATAAACGAAAAGAAATACTTAAAAGTCGAGGGATACTAGTTAAAATGAATAATGTTTGTGTTTTATGATTGTAATTGTGTGAAAAGTTGTGTAATATTATACAAGTATATATTACCCATTATCTATTGAATGACAAGCGATATTATAATTTTTGTACAATATCGGCTATAGTGCGAGATGGATCTGCATTAAATAAAAATTCTGTTACTGTAAATTACTATCTTTTATTTTTATTCCTCCGTCCGTTTCATTTTCCCCGGTGGTTAACGGCATATGATTTAGAATAGAGACCAATCAATACACACTAGGGTGTAGAGGTGAACTGATTGGAGAACAATAGTACCTACGATACGCTGCATTAAATGACTATAAACACACAACAGAGAAAAGTGTGTGAAGTGGAAAACAAAAGGTGTAGTACGTATTAAGGAAATGCTAATCAAAAATGTGGTTAGTAGTTAACAATGGTATTAACATATAGATATCGACTCATAATAATCGACTAATATCTGACTCTTGAATTATCTAGTTGCAATAGTATAATCCGTGCCTACGCCTGGAATGCTAGACCCAGACAATACTTAGCTTGCAGTTACATACGTATGGAATATTAAAATAAAAGCAATATAGCAGTATACAGCGCCTTGGCAGGTATGTGGAAGCAGTCGCGATGGCGTGCCAAACAGGAAGTGAGGAAGTCAGCATGCGAGGCCGCGGAGTGGGGTTCGACTCTCGGTTGGCGGAATTTCGGCCTTGTTATTTATTCACTGAATTTTGAATTTATGTCATGAATATTTTATGCGGGAGGAATGATAGATGCCTATTATAGTTTTTATTTAGCCCGAGTTTTAGTTGGACTCGTTTGTCTGAGTTGTTCTTATGTATGAATAATGCCTAAACAAAAAAAAATAGACATCCTTAAAACCTCAAGAGTAACACTGCATTCAACCTCAGACTAAATAAATACCCTATAACTGCCAAAATGGAATATCATGCAAGGCTAATTTAATTAACGGACATACATTTTATTATCTAACCTAATATAATTGTGAGTTTACCTTTCTTTGGCCGTACACTAAGCAGGTGCAGGTGCACCGTCTAACAGGACATTTCTCCGGACCATAGATAACTAGTGCTATAGGATTAGTTAAGTCTCAATTTATCAAATCACCATCTGCTATATGCAATCTATAGACATAAAACTATATTCAGTGGCGGATTTACACATTTGAGGCAAGTATATTCAAATATCTTCTCTTCTTTTGACCTCTGCAACTCGATGCTCTAGATCACAATCATATTAATATTATCATTTAAAAATACATTTGTTTTTGACAGATTGCAATAATAATAACATGTACTGTATAAAATAAGATAAAAAAATATAATTATATATAGTATAATAAGAATTGGTCCAAATTTGCCGTCCTCTAAAACCTGGCGCCCTATGTTTGAGCCTAACCATAAAATCTCCTTTCCTATAAAATCATGAAGATAGCGTTCTAATTTAAACAAAAAGCACTTAAACTAAGCGCATGGAATCAGAAATACATTGCGACACGCACGGCGCTGCCTCCATAAGGGATATCTAACATTATTTATGGGCAAGAAACTAAGCTTCATTTTTTATAAAACACCTAAATTTGGCGGTCCGTCTAGGGCCCTCGTAAATCAGGGTGTATTCAGCGGATTACTAGAAGAGTAATGACTCAAGTCCACCTGGTGAGGGACGCCTATTATTTAGATATTTGCTCGAGCGTTTGCCGCCTATTTTTGGGTCTTAGATACTGTGTTTCTTATGTATTCGGTTTTTAAACTAAGCAACATTATTTTAACACGATATAAAATTCTGATTATTTATATTGTTATAATGTATATTAACGATACAAATAAATAATCTACAAAACTTATAATTCATACAACATTTCTAGCAAGTACGTAAGAAGTTCCTACTTATATTATGCGTTGCCTGTTTTGTTAATATTATATCACACAGCACATTACTAACGTCATTACATTACTTTACAAATTGTCCACATATTATGTACCTACTATTAATTAATTATTTTTAATTTTAATTATTATTATTAATGATTAATTATGAGTTTATTTTCTGTCTAATAAATTTAAGAACACTAGAACATAATATCTAATCCATAATTTGGAGCATTTTACAGTGCTAAGTCTAATAGTTACTTACTATGTATCAAGGATTCCAGTTATTAATAGCCTAACAGCAACAATAGGAAACCACAACACCGGTCAATATACTTCAACGAAATTACGTAACAAAATCCGGTCAAAAATTAAGGCGGGAGGAGATAGTCTTTTATGTAGAAATTAAGGCTGCCATGAGAGGCTTATAATTAACGGTCTAATTAGAAACGTGAGACTGCTTACTTTATTAGGTAGCCGGGGGTTTCGTGACGCCACGATGTGCCTGATATCGGATTTTGGTACTAGTTTAATTAGCTATTTTCATGTTACACCGGCGAGTTCTGGTGTATGGAGATAAAGGTACAGTTTTTCGGCCGTGTGAACCACGCTCCGTTTTAATCCGTACGTCGTTGTGAATACAGTATTTAGTTTTAAATAATTCTCATCGGTATCTAATGTAGTAGTCAGGTATCTAATGTGTTTTCTGACATCTGAATTTCTGACGGAAATGTATTATTTCTCGGACAGATTTTAATACCAATTTGTTTATATTTTTTAATGAAACTATGTCCGACTATCTTTCAGCTCTCTCAAATGTGTAGATAATTAATTATTGACAAAGAGTGATTAACTAACATTTACTTATTAAATAAAATAGACTCCTATTTCTCTATAAGATCCGTAGTCATATGTCATGTTGACTTAAGTTGACATTTGCTGCCGTCAGTATCGTGTGATATCTACCTAAAAACATAATTATTTTATAATAGGGCATTATACGTCCTGCGTGGAGGCGTATAGGTACTACTGCATGTCGTCGCGATTGTTAGCAGATAGTATAAAACACAAGTAGGAGCGACCTACACGAAATTACGTCAAGATCGTATCCCCATGACAATCTCGAAATCGCGTAAGTAACGCAAAGGGTACTTGCTTGACCACTATTTTTATTGTCGTTGGACAGGTATACATACAAATTGTGGCTTAAAGTGATGCGGAATAGTTGGAGCAAAACTTTAAATTGAGTGCGCGTGCGTTTATTCCTTACGTTAAGCGATAAAGGCCGTAGAAGATGCAGTGGTTATTAATAGCGCGCACCAAATATTTACACAGGAAAATATAAAACAATTTACTGGTGTATCGTTGAATATTTATCAAGATCGCGTGACATCGCATCGCAGCGTGAGAAAAGGCCCTAACTCCGGGCGAGCGAATAAATTCGAGCGTGTGTCATATAATAATTTGCTATTGCGTGAAATCTCTGCGCATATAAAGCTATCTGTCTTGCGTGCGCGCATCCATATTTCGCGGCCTCCGGACATATTGAGTTATCTTAATTAGTAGAAGCGAACCCACCACCCAAGCAATCCAGTTTCCATAAGCGTTTGTATGGAGCGCTTAACAGGTCTTTCATGCTAGCGGTATGCAAACGCTCTATAATCTTATATTTTTTTAGTCGTTTTCTTAAATGCCTTATTATTATTCTGAAATTGTATTAGAATCATTTTAATATTACTAAGTCTCACTCTCTGCACTCTCATAGTATGATTCTTTATTTATATCCTTCTCTTACTATTGTTTTATTATAAATGTCGAATCGCTAGAATAGTCCGTAAATTGTATACCATAATCTAAAGTCTAAGCATATGAGATCATGGAATATACCGGATCAAATACGTGTTATTAAAAAAAATTAACATTGTTGCAGTATATGTATCTTTATTTATGACTAAACGCAAAAACACGCAGCTTTTAAACTCCTCAGAAATCCCATTACTACCTACTATAAACGCTAGTATGAAACACCTGTTAGGACTATCCATACAGACTACTTTTTTATCGTCTAAAAGCAGGTCCTACGCTAATTCAGCGTATAATTTTCAACTCTTTACCCTAGTACGGGTAATTTACGAGATTAATTAATTGCTGCGTTGAAAGTACATCCATATTCAATTTCCTATCTGCGTCGAACCGATATTTATGTTACAATTTGCCACACAGTGATACTAAAAGGTTTTTTCGCTAGTAATTGAGCTACTTCTATGGTACTGGACTGTAAGGAAGAAG
>DWNJ01002526.1:0-10449 GCA_018250275.1 Udranomia eurus
AAATTATTTTTCGTTATCCACTGTTAAAGAACGAGAATAATTTGAAAAAAAACTGTTGTAGGTATTTTATTATGTTTGAGATTTTTTGTAAGATATAAATTTACTATTGTATGCCCGAATAGGGTAGACTGTTCTAAACCAATTATTTTGTTGTAACATTTTTGTCAAACAGTCAACAATAAATAATTTTCATTTCTATAAAAACATGAGTTAACAATAATTAAAAATAAAAACTAGAACTAGCTTTATATCAATCCTCCCCCTCCCTCTCCATCTCCTTCTGAAACAAACGAATATCTATTATTCACTATGTTTGGTAATACTCTAAGCAGCTTTCAATCAAATCTATTTTTTCTTTGTAAAACAATTCCAACTTACCAAACTTTGTACACACATTTAAGTAAACGGCCTTTATTGATTAATTGAATCACAAAAACAAGTTGAACTGGCATCAGATAATTCATATATAAATAATGTGTATGTTATTTTAATTAACGTATGTTCAGTACTCAACCGTGTTAAATGAAAAGTAGTAAATTAATATGATTCGATTCAATGAATAAATAATAACATTGAAGTTCATTAATAGGTCAAAGTTGAATGCGATTGACCTTTTGTGATACTTCTGTGCTAAATATTGTATGATGCGAAGCTCTTATTAATGACCTTTTAAATAATTAATAAATCAGTTATACATTTTCTATAATGGTCGCGATGAATTAGTAAATAATTGTAGCTATGAATATTCATACTTTGAAAATTACTTTTGACCGAATCAAATGGATTTGAAGAAGAATATGCATTATTAATGCTTTCTGTTTTAATGTTTTCTGTTAAACAGGTTTAATGGGACATGGGATTTCGGATAAGTTTAAATTACTATTATTTTATAACGACCGCAACCCATACTAAGGTATCGGTGAGTGACATCCAATATACGGAGGCGTGTTTCATGTTAAAATCCATCCTAGTCGTACATTAAATGATAATCGTATTTGAAGCGGGTAAAATAAACCGATATACCTATAGAACATCAAGGGCATAACATATCGTATAAATTGATTTATACGGAACACAGCTTCAAACAACGTTCTATAAACAACGACATTGAAATACTGTGACCAGCAATCTAAACATCGACAGTGGGTTAATTAAATCATGCAGTTAATCTAAACTACTGCTCACAAGCGTCCACTGCAGCTGATATGAGAGCCGAACGGAACTTTACGAGCGGTGTCGCTGGCGCTGTATACACGAGCTAGCGAGGCGTTGAGCCATCTTGTTATTAATGCATATTGTGTAATAGAGTGTACAGTAGATAATATTTACTTGGTTTCGTACCCGGGTGCGGTACAGAAGTAGTACTGCAGAGTATTTAGAAATTTTGAACGCGGTAAAGTCGTGGTTCGACTCCGGACGCGCCACCGTTACGCCTGTGTTTCTGCCTTATAACAGTGTTCTTGCTGTTTTTTTCTGGTTTGAAGGGTGGGGGAAAGGTAAGGGAACATACTCAACCGAGGCGTTCCATTGTAGGCCTTTCAGGTCCATGGACGGCAGTGACTTACCATGGTGGACTGCAAGATCGTTTGCTACCTAATTGTCATAAAGAAGATGTCAATAGAAAGCTGCTAGGAGTCTCAAAAAGTTTTTCTACTTATCCATATTAGCCGTAATATAACGTACTTGGCAGTTAGTAACTCTAAATTCTTCTATCACTCACTAGTAGCGTATGATCTATAGGCAATTTATATGCTTTTAGCATTAAGTCCGCCTTTGTCCCAATACTGTATGTATGGTGCATAAAGTGTAAATAAATAAATAAAAACACACGCCAATCCCATGTTGGAGGTTAACCATCCCTGTAGGCGTATGGTTTTTCTGTGCTTAAAATTTAATAATAGTAACGTTTAATTTTTGTAATATTTTTCATATGATATAAGGACGAAACAAGCAAGATCTGCATTTACCGGTTTTTCTTGCACACGGATATCTGTGGAGGAAGCCAATAAAGACCCAAACGCGTTGTTTCCATTCGAATATGGAACGCCTAACGCATATTCTATAAATTTTTAGCAGCTTTGTAGCTATGATATCCGTTAATATCCCAGACGTTTGTAAACTCGGCGAGCGCTTCACTTTGTCATTTTTTCACTCAACACTCGACAGCAAGTAAATTGAGAGCGTGTGAGATAAATCGCTGTGTACACTATGTGATCTTCTTTGAGACGACGCGTTTTAATGACGTCAAGTATTCACGATGCGTGGATGCTTAGGCGGGAGAAAGACTGGCTTAGGTCTGTGAATGTCGCATACAATTTGAGGTAAATACGTCGCTCCTGTCTGTAAAGGAACTTGATGTAGTAATGAGAAATAAATTAAGGTACGAAGAACATAAATATGAAGGATGCTCGGAACGACACCTGAATATGAATGTTTTTCTCGAGTTTAGATCAAATTTTATTACTCGTGTAAAATATGTTTTGTGTAACGCGAATGGCAAACTAGCATGGATTCTGTTTCATACACGTAAAAATGAATATGCCGTATCATCATACCTACGTAAAAAGGGTGTTAAATTAGCCTTTGTCTAGGTTGCCATTTCTTAAAGCAATGTTTACAGTGCCATTATCTTGTCCAAGTTTTACGGACAAGATACGGTTCTTCCATAGGTTTAGTATTATTTTAAGTTTCCCGATCTTGTCCGAGTCTTTATTCCCGATTAAGTGCGACGCTTTCCTAACGACGATGACTTCTAATTTATCGATGGAAGAAAATAAATTTTCTTGGCACGCTCCAACGTCGGTTCCATACTCAGGCTCTATCGCAAATGCAGGTAGTAGGCACGTAATTACTCACCTATTTACGCGTGCGTATGAAGGAAGATTAATGAGCGCAATATTTCGGCTGCGTTGGAAATCTTGTATGATCGCGTGTAAGGGATAGGCCTTGAAGAGGTAATGTTTTGGTAACGAAAGTAATTTTGTACGTGAAATTACTTGTATCGAAGCTGTTTTAATGATTTGTAGCGAAATTGGAAAGTCATGGCTTCATCTTTCATGATTAACGTACTTTGCAACGTAGAGATAAACATTGGGAATATATTTATGAAGATTAATATCATAGATTTTAGAAAATACGTGTAAATTATATACATGTAAAATTTCAGGTACCATGCACTGCGTGCAAAATGCGGTTTTCATAAATTATTTACATAGTATTCACCGTAAAAAAGAATTAAACTCGGGGAAGTGTTAAGTTCTTCGACATTAAAAAAAACATAACATCACAAAATCATTATGCGCTTGAAGCCCCAAATGTAGCAGGTCGACTCGCCAGCTATATATATATAAACCGTTAGCAGAAATTTAGTATCTGAAGTTGCAACAAAAACAACATCGAATTCTAGGTCAGTTACTCCTTAGCATCATGTCATGTTACCTTTTACGACATTAAAAAAACATTACTCCAAAGAAAAAAGAAAACACTGCACTTGAAACTCCAAATGCGTTTGAGTAGCTACATTTAGCCCAATTCACTGATAGTCCACATCTGGTACGTATCCTGCGGCCGGCCCGGTATTAGCCTAATGTATAAACCGTTTACAAAGTTGATAGGGCATGCGGTCCGATAATGCGCTTAACTCGGCAGGGGAGATGTCGGGCATAAATCATTGCTAAGTGAGATCGGGCCCGATGTGTGAACTCGTAAATCACCCGTGTAAATGAGGCCTCCGAGCCGACTGTGGTCTGTCTTTAGACCTTGTTCAGTCAATTAATTGAAATGAGATGTTTAGCGCCGTCGCGTAAACTATCCGTCCCTTTTCGGCTACAGTTGATAGCGATGCAATGTGGCGGATATACGGTGTTTTCAGAATGGTTCGCAAAGCATTGTGTGTAATAAAACAATTGGATGATTCAGTGTTTCATATTACCGATAAACATAAATTTACAATATAAGGCAAACAGAAATAATATAAACGAGAAATAGAAAGTATAAGACCGGAGTGATGTTATATGGCAAAATAAATGTTTACCTAGAATTATTTTGTCTATGATAAATAACGATGTCAAGGTATAATTTGATTTCAACATTCTATTTCGATTTGCCGTGTAAGTAAATCACATTGTCATAAAAACTGTTTGTATTTTCTACTTAACAATTGTCTGCTCTATATTTTCTATTCAACTGAAGGTTTTCTATTTATATTCAACCATTCCACTTGATACCACCGCCAAACTTATTTCTGCCTTCCAACAGCAGTGTTTGTTTCTTGTCAGCAAAGGAGAGACTAAACAATCCGTTCTAGCCTAAGCCTTCCCGAGTTTCTACAGCTTCTCTACATTTTTTTGGAAATAGATCTAATTTGATTACCATAGATAAGAGCGAAATCTCCATATAAGATCCTTAACTACCTCCCGATCGAGCTAATGACGCTAGCGCAAACGCCCATACAGTGTTATTAGAGTTAACTCGATTAGCTAACATATAACGTTCAATTACTTGCGAGTATATCCGAGCAAGATACAGCAAGCTTTCAATCTCCAAAGCTTTGCCGTGCTCGTCTCCGTCCAGTATTAAATTAAATGCATGAAACTTGAAGCTCACTGAAAGTGTTGTGATTAGAAAGCTCGTGTAATTAAAGCTTTGAGCGACGTGGGGCGAATCGAATGACTCTCATAGTTGAGATAACTTTAGTTTGATATTATGTTTTAGTTTGTTAATATAACATTACTTTAGTCCCCCTAAATATGCTTTTGTGTAATTAGTCCATTAGATTTTTATGTGTGTAACACAAAATAAAAGTAACGAGTTTTGAATAAGGATTGAATAAAATAAAATAATTTTTTGAACTGTAAGGTAGCAGGATGCGAAACTGGATGCGCAGCCCACCTGATGATAAGTGGTCATTGCTGCCCATGGAAATCTGTTTCAATCTGATAAATGATCGAAATTATTTCTTAGGTGGACTAAACGCCTCGGTTAAGTGTGCCTCATACCACACCCTTCACACCAAAACAGCAGTAATGACACTACTGTTATAAGGCAGAAGGTGTGACGGCGGTGCCTCCGGATTTGAACCGTGAAAGGTTGTATCACCTTTAACAAATCTACAAATGCAAAAAATGCATGTAAATACATACCATATTTTTTAACCCCTCCAGCTAAGCTGTTGTTGGGTTGTTTTAGGAGTAGGAGTTCACGTCAATAGTGCAATGGGGAAGTGATGATCGAACCCACGACCTCTCGATCAGACCAACACACTACCCATTACGCTATTGCCGCTTGATTATTGTAATCGAGTACCAAATTTTACAAGCAAAACCATGGTCGCAGTACATGCACACAGACTCTATTAATAATCCGTCTCAAATTTAAGTGAATGTTACCACAACGTAGTGGAACGTACCTACCCAATGTTTAAATTAGGTAGTTTATTAGCCAGTTACACGAAATCCGTCCCGAGTCTCCAAGGAAATGTGCCGCGATATATGGGCCATGTGGGCCACTTTTGATTAAAATTGTTTATATTAGCTTTACGTATACCCTCTGCGGTGAATTGTCAATAACTCTGTGTTATTCAAGATGGTGACATTGCAGTAAGCAGTAAATTGGAATTGGTGAAGGGGTACTTATTGATTTTAATCTAGAAATGTATTTAGTCTTTATAATATTTTATATTGTTGTTCTGTTTTATGCTACTATTAAAATAAACTCTGATCTGAACTCAAAATACGATTGTACTTACTTGCAAGTAAATTGCTGGTTTGCAATGGAATTAGATTAATATCTTCTTCAGTGCTGCGGTAGAACACCGCCAGTTTTTTCGTCGAACCTTCAGCCGGCCCCGTGACGCAAGGACTTGTCCCGTGTTTTCCTCACGTATATATATTATATTATATATATATATATATAAAAGAAGAAAAGTCTACTCAACTTTGTTTTAAAACTCATTTCCTAAGATCTGAATCATTAATTCGCCGTATAAATTGGTATTAATATACCATTGAAAGCAATAAACACATTCATCAGTTAGCTGCAAACCTCAAACTCATATCGTAGCCGAAATACGCCTCGCGAACTACACCGAATTTACCAAAGTCACGTCTACTTACGTATATTGATGTCATTACTCAACGGCAGGCCTCACATCGCGAAATAACCACTCGTTGACTTCAAAGTAATGTACTATCATCACACGAACAGGTATAAAGCTGAATTTACATTAAATACACTCTTACTTGTTGGTGTGTAATGTCTTTAATTTATTTGCTTATTCGCTTTTAGTGTACTTACACTAGAGGATTTTATTAAATGATTGCTTCGTTTACAGGGCTTAAAGTTTCACATCGTAAATTTAAATCGCAATTCCTTGCGAGAGTGAAATTTCAGTGTAAAATATGTATAGCACATGAAACTAAGTTCTAGTCTCTTTTATGATTTAAAGGGAATTAAATTATTATTATTTAATTGAAAGAGCAGCATCCGGACTACATGTGAACAGATTGTTGATAATTTTTTTATAATTATTTATTTATAAATTACGGCCTGAAATGATAATAGAAACAACCGTAGGGCTTAATAATATATTGTCGAATCGGACTCCTTTTAAAATATCCTATTATAACTTAGTGTTTTCTATGAGAATAATACTCTTAAAGAGATTCCCCTGAATGAGCTAAATAGGGAATATTTCCAATTATAGTTTTATTTTATTACACACTAGGAACCTCTATTTTCTTGAATGCTATCAGACAACAAAAACAAAACCTTATGCAGTTTTATTACAAGTGAAGCTTTATAATTATTTGTTTACAGCCGCAAGGTGCGCTAGTTTACTGGAGAAATCCTCTGTTTATTTATTCGTTGTTAGAGACTTTAAATCATAGTTTAGTATCGGTTAGAGCGAAATAATGTATTTTACGAGCCTGTTCCTGGTCCGGTGGCGGTGGTAGCGCCGTCCGCGTATCAGCTAGCGAAAAGCATTTGATTGTGATAAAAGTTGTCAGAGTATTGGCCCTTACGAGTATTTTTGTTAATAAAAAAAAAATATGCATTTTGTCTGGTTTTAAGTTATTAACTGCCAGCCGAATTTTTTGTTTATGGAATTAAAAAAAAAACATGAATTTTGTCTTATTAAGTTAACTGCCAATCGACATCCTATATCTAAATAATAACATGAGCAAACAAAAGTGTGGTTCTACTTCTGTAGTCTATGAAAGAAGGAAGAAGTAGTCGTAAGAAGGGAAAGTAAGAAGAAGTATAATTGTATTGTATTATATTATATTGTCTCTCCGTTCGTTATACTATCACATTCCGTTGTTAAAATGTAGTTTATTTAATCGAATTCTACAGTTTTGGACGCGCCTTCGTCTTTTTAACAGGTAAATAATCACAAAACAATAAAAATAACTGCTCCTCTTACTAAATACTATCGCACTTCGAAAATATGATAAGACATGTACGTTCTTCCCAGATATCCCGAAAAGTACATCTAGGTTGGACAACCCAGCTAGTTACACTATAAAATATGTTTTCAATAAAGCAAAAGAAGAATACACATGCTTCCACGCAATTATAGTGAATAGTAGCATCTACGGCACGAGGGTGCGGAATGCGTCAGATAATAAATTGCATCAGTATTATCTTAATATATCTTCGTTGACGGTTTTATTTTACAAGTTTTATAGCGAATGCGGTGCGGACACCGAGTCGACGAACGCGATTGAAGGCCAATTTAATTAATTGACCAAAATTATTGTGCTCTTGCATTTTATTGGTATCAGTATCGATTTAATTCGCTGATCGATTTGATATATTGTTTGTTGAATTTACCAAAATGACTGCATTTTATTGGTCTGAGACACGTATCGATTCAATTCGCAAATCGATATATTACAATGAATGAAAATGTTTTTACGTATTTTACGCAGGCCGTAACATAAGACTGGACGTGCTGCTACATGCACAAACGAGTGGTCCTCGTTACCACGTTACCTGGGACCATACACCATACCACGTTACCAGGTAATAGGTAAAGGGAGGATGGACCAGGGCAGCACAGACACGTTTACTACTGTAAACAGACAGAGCATTTGTTTGTGGCAATTTCTTCAGTGTGGCTATGAACCAATTTACCACAACCAGAAATCAGAAAGATTTCCCTATGATAATTACATATAATATGCGACGAACCTTCTAGTGTGACGTGTCTGTATTGCACTATACCTTATATGGGATGCGTTCGTAAATATGAGAGGCGGCTCATTAAAGTTGAAAGTCAGAAATAAATTACCTACTTTTTTCATAAGATCGTATATTATTATTCAGAAGTAGCTTATCACGAAACTAGGTCTTACTCGCGGTTTGGCCGCATCAATTTTAAATGAAGATGGGTTTCCCTTGTACAAGACAGGTTTTGGTTTAAAATGATCGATGGTCCATACAAACTTGGGAAACAGAGTGGTAAAATAGTAGAATTTTCAAAACTCGTTTCGGATTGGGTGTGTATGGCGTTTTTGTACAAAAAGTATGACGGCGAGAATGTAAACTCGCTATTTAGTTAAAAACGATACGATTTACAAGAAAGAAGGACAAGTATGTTTATAAAAGTTGTTGATAACCTTGAACATCCGCATTATTCCCTAACAAGATCTGTCATTCTGTCCGCGCGCCCTGAGTGATGATTGACGGACTGGACAGGCATTCGTTAAGTTAATGGAGCGGCGAGTTAATTTCGGTCATTAATTATGACAGATGTATCATTCGAATCGGTCACACTTCGTGGTGCCCCGGGGGCGCGTTATGAAAATTTTGACCAAATGACGAGGTGTTAACTTGGTAACGAAGCGGAGATTGGCAGGTATAAACTAAATACCATACCGTAATGAAATGGTATAGTATTTTCTTTTTAAAACAGCAGTTGTAATAGAAAGAGGGACAATTTATTAAACACAAATTTCTAATTATTGTTTTTTCCTACATTATTTAAGTCATAAAAACATAATTCGAAATGTTTTGATCAAAAGGATTTGCTTATAACGTGTTGTCTAAACAATTTGCTATCACAATAGGTATATTTACTGTTCTATAAATATTATTATGTAATAAAATTGATAATTTGCAATAACGAATAAGCGAATTACAAAAAAATACGCAATAAATAATTTCCTTGCAATAAAAGTCGCGGATAGGATTGAAATACATTCACAACCGTGCGGCGGCCGCGCCGCGCGCCCCGCTGCATATTGTGAAAGAATCCACAATATTGCCTGACGAGGCATTTTAATTATGACATTACATACTGGTTTGTGCATAATTAATATGAATGGTGATTTATGTTTTAATCCGCGATCAACCCGCTCCCCGCTGCGGCTTCAGTGCGTATCATGTCTTGTAATCTGATATTGCGGAGCGCGATTGACCGCCACGTACGAGTATAATGTCGCTGGGAATTGTATTTTGTACATATAGATGTATGCAAATTAGACCCCTTTTTAATAAGCAGCCAATTTTTATTCAGACATGTCTATCAAGTTTATTTTTTGATATGCCCATTTTTATTTTACCCAGCATGACTATCCAGGTGATAGATATTAAATTTAGTTCTTAAAAAACTAGCTTTTGCCCGAGATGGTCCGCATTATAAAGTAAGTAGAGGAAAAGTCTTTGAAGAAAATGATTCAGTGGTTTAAGCGTGATGAGGTAACAGCCAGATAGGACTTTCATATGATATTAGTATGGAAGGATGGACTAGTACATTGTACTTCCAATATCTAATATTATGTGTTTATCTAAACACACATTAGATATGACAAAACTAATATTGTAATTCAACGCATCTGAACTTTTTTATACGTGGGCTTCCATCAGTCATACACAAGAAGTACAGGAATAAAACTTGTCATAAAATAAAAATATGACAATTACATTGTCTTCGAAAAAGCATTATTCTATAATAACTGTGTCAACGATTAGAAAAATTCAATTGCAACTTTAAATAAAGAACGAATTTTATTAGAGATGTACGGTTTCGAATCAGTTAAAACAAAACCTGTTTGTTCCCCGCGGAGGCTTCAATCCATATCACGTCTAGTAATCTGATATTATGGAGCGCGGGATAGACACGCTCCCGCTACCGCACATTTTTATAATTTACTAAATTACATCGATGCCCCGGCAGTATCAGGTACAAGAATAGATTATTTCAGGTTAAATAATTGTCCATATCTTTCTTCGTCATTCGGACTTTATTCATTCCGAAAGTTAATTGAATTTCATTCCATTTCATTGTTCAATTTCAATGTGAAAGAATAAATAAACTACATAATATCACTTAGAATAGGAAACGACTAATGAGGTTTTAAAGCTTTTTTTTTTTTTTTTATCTTCAGGAAATCCCCGCGGATACCCTTCCGCCACTGGGCCGGCGAAAGGGTTATGTGGGACTCG
>DWNJ01002527.1:0-10449 GCA_018250275.1 Udranomia eurus
ATTATTCTTGTATCCCAACAGATAAATAAAAAAAGTATTATTTACAAAATAAATGCAGATATATTAATTGCGCATTTAAAAATATACCATTTTTATTTTATCATTATTATCAGTGCATTTTTAAAAATGATAAATTAGGTTTTATAAGTGTCAGTTATCCCTCCCTAAATATATGTATAATTATAATAAAATATTATTGACAAGGTATGTTTCACCTTATCTATTTTATTTTATTTAATTCTTGTAGTGACTCGCAGACAAACTACTTGTTAATAATTAACTATGATGATAAAATCTTTAAAATATTTAAAATATTTAACTACTCCATCCAATCTCTATTATATATGACGACAACGTAAAAGCTAAATATGTTGTACAAGAATTAAAATAATAAGATCAAAACTATTAGCAGTGCCCGCCCGCCCACAGGGCGGAGTCAAATTACTTCGCGTTAATTCTTTATTTTGACACCCAGCGACAAATGGCGTTCATAACTTGTCCCGAAGTTATTAATCGATTGTACCAGGAAGTGAGATATACGTATTTTTTGCCCCATCCCAACTATCCCGTCTATTTGTGCACATGGTCGAGTGATCCGCCTTTTGTAATTAATGACCTAATTTGTTTACAATCCCAACATTGCTTTATGATAATGTTTGTGTTGCTGCGAAAAGATATCAAAAGATATTAATCATTTAAAAAATACTAGCATGTCACAATGCCAATAATTTGTTAACCCATCCAGCTAAGCTCGGCGGCTTGTGTCAGGAATGGGTTCACGTCAATAGTGCCATGGAGGAGGACGATCGAACCTACGATCTCTCGATCGTAAGCCCGACACTCCATTCGATAAGATCACTAAGTGTTAAATAAATGAATAGAAAATGTCGCTATTTTATTACGTAATGTTTAAAATGCATTTGCTGATCATTTATTTGAACTTTAATGACTACTTCACCATTAGGTTAACATTCGTAGTGAAACAGGGATAATTATATCACTGTTCCACTACTAGGAATCAGGCAACTCTTTTAAGACGAGACAGGATTAGAATTGATTTAAGATACAACTTAACCTAAGCGCGAATTTGTCGCATAGATATATATATTGAGAACTCAAATTCGTTAACGCACACTAAGGAACTCCTAAAGTTGAATGCTTAAGAATCTGCTAGCGAGAATTATCTGTTTATAAAAATACTGGAAGAGGCCCAATCGTAAAATATAAATATTTATCAAGGCGTCACCTACCGTTGGAGGAAACAGGTATTAAATTTATTAGTCACGCCTTCCTTCACCATCTGGCCAAAACAACGCATAGTATTTGATTGGCGGCCAAAATGCAGATCGGCTATAAAACTAATATAAACAGTGCAGTAGAGTGAGAATAAACAGTGGGGATTTATTACCGAGTAGCCCAATGCAGCGTCTGGTTAAACGGTGTGTAAACAAACACGCATGCGCTTAAACAAAACGTTTGATTAATTGTAAGCGCAAGAAAAAGTTACCTTATGTATAGTGCCAACGAAACCACGGACAAATCGTTTAATTAATTGAAAGTGAAAAAAACGTTGACTTATGTACAGTATATTGTACAGTACGGCTGCTGGATCTTGCCCTGTTGTAACTTCATGCTGTCACTTCCCCGTTGTAACCTCACGTTGTCCCTTCCCCGTTGTATCTTCGCGTTGTCACTTCCCCGTGGTAACCTCACGTTGTCACTTCCCCGTGGTAACCTCATGTTGTCACTTCCCCGTTGTAACCTCACGTTGTCCCTTCCCCGTTGTATCTTCGCGTTGTCACTTCCCCATTGTATCTTCACCTTGTCCCTTCCCCGTTGTATCTTCGCGTTGTCACTTCCCCGTTGTATCTTCACCTTGTCCCTTCCCCGATGTATCTTCGCGTTGTCACTTCCCCGTTGTAACCTCACGTTGTCACTTCCGTTGTTACAACGTCGTTGTTGTAACGTCAACGCTGTTGCGCCGTGCGCTGTAACTAAGGTAAACAATAACACTAGGAAAGACACACTGAATGTTTATATACCTGCGACAAATATGAAAATCGGCCTAATTCTTATCTTTGTTAATTAAGGTGGAACTTTTCATTCTCTATAGCAATTTGAGAAAAATAGAGAAACAGCTAATTGCAAAACCTATTCATAAGATTAGTGCTAAATTAAAGCATATGTATGTATTATAGTATATTAGTTTATTAAATTAACTCACATGTAATATTTCGGGACAGCCCAGCTAGTTTCAAACCTATTTATATAAGAGTACTCATTAAAGCCTTTGTATGTTTGTTATTGACAGCCCACCTGAACAGAGCCCTCAGCGGAACACCCCACGGCGACGGGAGCCATCGTCAGCGGAGCCCTATCCGCTAGCGCAGCCTTACGCCGCCGACCCCAGTGCCAGCGGGCCACTGTACGCTGCGCACGCTCACACAGTGCGGTAAGCATTCAAACAGTTTTTTTTTTTAATTTTCATTACCAAAATGCAAGATATTTTGCGTGTTGTTGATGTTTTCTGTGGAAACACTTCAAAATTGGATTTACGAAAACTAACATAAATTCCTGAGGTACATCTACAGACAGTCAAGAAGAATGTTCAATTAAAACGATTTAAAATCCAAAAGTATTATGTAATATATGACTTTATAAGCAGACATAAAGGAAAATTTAAAAAAACATTTTCCCTTCTCCTATTTTATGATACTTGGCAATTACGTTAAAATTAACGTAATTGTAACTTAATTGCAACTTAAATAAGTTGCTTGGTTATTATTATTGTTCGCTTCAATTTTGTTCAACAATTGAAAATTAAAAAGCTTCAATTTGATTCATTCACATTTTCAGATATCAGCCCCACGCCGGTCCCAACACAGCTTATACAGCTTACTACGCGCACAGATAAACTAAAATGTAGCAGTGTAATGATAAAGGTTTGTGATATAGTAGTACGTACAGACAACATCCGGTTAGTGCCATGAAGTTACGAACAATCGTGTATTGTTATTTAAATTATATTAAATATTAATCAATACTATTTTATCTCTTTTGAAATGTATAAAGCGTTATAAGATGGGCATATAATTACCTATTACTAGATGTCGCCTGTCGGTCGAATTAAAATCGACCGTATTTAACATAATATTAATACGTAAAGCAAACATTTTGCACCAATTTTTACGACAATTACACTGTGTCTATATACGCGTATATGTGTCCAAGGCATGCTTGTGTGCGTAATGGATTATTTTACTAATTTATTGTATTTCTAATGTATTATTATATAATATGTACTTTCGGCACTTCCTCCCCGTATAAACTTTGACTGTGGCAAATTTCATACTCCTGGGTCAGTGTAGTTGTCGTAAAAAGTGATACCAAAGTATTTCCTTCACGTATTTATATTATGATTCTAGATCTATTTGTGTCAATTAAAACTGAGGCGCTCTTACCCCATGCCCTAATTACAGCACAGTTAGTATATTGAACCAAAGCAGGAGCTGATAACTCGAATCCACGGTACTCAACTTTGTCTCCTAAACAGTTTTAGCCTAAGTTCACATAGAACATTACGTGGAAATTGTATACAATTCGAATGCTTCAGCGCGCAGTGAAACGGGGTGCACGCCGTCTTGTGAACTTAGGCTTAAATAATTTTATAAATATCTATTTAATTTTTCTAATTCACATTCTTAAAGCAACAACCTTAATTTGCGTGCATGTGCAAGACAAGACATTTTCGTGACGGTGTGCATTAGTGTGCCTTATTATTGTTTGTTTGGTGTAATGCAACATCGATATGAGTGTTTCTATAACATTGAGGTAGCAAACGAGCATGCAGTCCACCTGATGGTAAGTGGTCACTGCTGCTGCTGTAATAAACCATAGACACGATCGAAGTTTTAGCTTAGGTAGACTACAAATGCGTTGCTACCCCTGAGTACTAAGTTGGGGCGCCTCGATTAAATAATATATATGTCTTGAATAAGAAATACCAAAGTTAGGATGATAATTTATCGTCGTCAGATCAAAGAGGTAACCAAAGATTAAGTATTAGTAAGCTGTAACTGAATATATTCAAATCCTTAAAAATGAAACAATGTATTTATTTACCTTGTCCAATTCGTTGAAATGTCTATTTAGGAACGTACTGCTGTTGATTCATTGCTTGCGGAGTGTATTTTAGTCAAGAAATATGACGAATAAAAATACACATACAGTTATGTACTTCAGAAGTTCTTTCTCCCACCTTATTATGACTTACATGAAATGTTACCAATCTTTTGTTATATATGATTTTGTCATATTATGTAAAGTACATTATGTAAATTATTTGTATTCTGCCACTGTAATTTTTAGAAGTAACTAAATTTGCATTTAGTTATTGTTATCCAATCTTTACGATAAGTGTTAGTGTTCATAATCTCATTTTTTATTAAAGTATAGAAGAACTATGATTACCATATACTCGAAACTACTGGGTGTAACCAAAAGGAATATAAATAATAGTTTGTAAGATTTAGTAAGATGTTTGGATATTTATTAAAGTCTATTAAACAAGATTCAGCGCTAAACAATCTTTTATTTCCTCATATGCTTATATGACACCCTTAATTCTCTCTCAAATCTTGTATTTTAGATGTGAAAAATGTACACTTAAATTCTATATACCTACAAGTCATTAAGATACTATGTTAGAATGACAGAATACTAAGTTAAAGTATGAATTACATTAGCAGAAAATAATACTGCATCTGCTGGGGGAGTTTCTCAATTTGTGGAGACTTGAAATGTGCTTTCTCGGAGACTGTATACGTCATCACATGGTTGACTGTAGCAGAACCGGGTTCCTGGTCTTGTTCTATGATGACGCGTGAAGAAACAGTCTCTTCATACTCTTCGCCAACTAATTCTGGTTCTAAATCGAGGGATTCCTCAAATGGATAAACAGACGGATAAGCCATTTGATCCATGGAGCAATACGCGTAGTATTCGTTAGGATTGTACACGGAATCGTAGAAGGTCGGTTTTGGGCTAACAGTACCATGCTGAACTGGCGGAGATGGTATCTGGGCTTCGTAAGGGTAGTTGTAGTAGACACCCTGATGAGCATGATTATCTGTGTAGTGCACATGGTTCATGGGTACAGGTGGTTGGAAGCCATGGATGTGGTCTTGAGAACTGTTAGTCACCAACTTAGTCTGCGCTTCACAATCTGGGTTATCCATTGAGAATACATAACTAGAATTATCCATGGACGGGCAATCCTGAATGTTAGTTGTAGTGTTTTTACACGAAGAATTCCTCACATCACATGCATCCTGTAAGATCGATGTCAATTCCTTAGCTTGCTCGTTAGCCGCGAACGCGAGATCGGACAAAATTTCGGGATCCGGATTGAACTCGACGCCGTATTTATCAGCAATTTCTTGAGCGGACATCATTTTTTCTATAGCAATATTTTGGTACTCATTGTTAGATCTAATGTGGTTAAGTAATCTCATTACTAGCTGAGAACTTTCCATCGGTGTTACAACAGACCGTCTTTTGCGGAGCTTACCTTCTTCGCCGTCTTTATCCACGAAGTTTAGTGCATATGAAAGAAGATTTGTCATTTCACTCTGGATTGCCATAGTAATTTCGCTCGCCACTTCTTTTATTTCTTCTAACTGTTCCTCTGGTGATTTGTTTGAATTTGTAGCTTGAGCCATTAGTGATGCCGATGAAGAAGGGTGCAGATCGGATCCAAGAAAAGTGTCAACCCAGTCGGTAGTTGCTGTGCGAAAATCTTTTATCAATACATCGTCACTATCCGATTTAGAATTGACACTTTCATCGTCCACTATTGTATCTATTTGCTCAGCTTCGGCAGAAGTGGTTTCCAAAGTATCATTTGCACTGCTTTGTACTTCATTCGAAATAACCTCTATCGATTCTGTTTCATTTTTCTGTGATTGTACATCAGCGTATGTTAAAGAAGACTGAAATACAATTAAGTATAGATTAGTAAGGAATAAAACATTTTAACATTCGTAATAATAATAACATGTTTGTGGGATATTTACCTGTATTAAAAGAGTTAAAATTAAGTAGAATGGTGCCATGTCGATGTTGATGTGCTTCCCATATCTTACTTCGAGTGTTTTATATATCACTTTATCAATTAATTAAGAAACAGTTGGGTAAAAGTAATGGTAACAATTATTTCATCGTTTGATAAAACATGTCTTGCTTTTCAATTATTGTGTCATACAAATATGTAACATTAAAGCATTGGTACATAAGTGCCATGTTATATATTTCATTTAGTGTGTAAGTAGTAAAACGCGCAATGTAGTCTATTAAAACATTTATTTATATCTTAAACTGGTGAACGTCATTCTACATTTAAATATATGTATGTACAATATTTAACAAAAGACACCTGGCGTTAAATTCTTCTTTATGACAGAAATTCTGGTTGGTTTGGCGCAAACATATTAGGAGGCTGGTACACTGGGAAAGGGAAAAGCGGCTGAACTGATGGATAGATTGGCATATTAGGAGCATACTGTACTGTTGGAGGGTGTACTGCTGGCAGAGGATAATCAGCTAAATATGGTGGCATGAAAGAATAAGAAACAGGAGGGTATGAGGTCGGAAGTGATCTTTTCGATAATGGATTTATGTAAGGTGTGTATGGATAGTGCTCATATTGAGCTATTACGGGTTGAGGTGGGATGTTGGATAAAGCTGGAATTGGATATTCAGGCCGAGGATCTGTCTCCACTTGAGAGTAGTGGTGTGGTAGTATTGGCAGGGGATTGGGATGGACAGTTGGTGCGTAAACAGGCGTTATAGGTGGGTATGAAGGCGGAACATACATTATATAAGGTGACGGACTCGGTGTTGTGTATGTTGGTGCTGGGGGAGGCGTATAATAATTAGATTCGTAGCTAGAAGAACTTGGTACGTAGTCTACTGAAGGTGGCGAAGGAGATACAGAAAGCGGCGGCTTCTTTAATGGATTTGGAAGTAAAGCTAAAAAAATAATAATAATTAGAATATTGAAATAGATCAAAAAGTAAACTGTATATTAAAGAAAAAGAAAACGTTGCCAAACTTACAGGAAATCGTCTCAATCATTTGGTTCATTCGTTCGTTTAAAGAATGTAACTGAAACAAAAAAGAAATAAAGGCTTAAACATAGTTAGACATGAATAGAAATACAAAAAAGATTAAGTAAAAAATATGTAAGTTCGTTGTACATTTTCGCTTCCACTTGGAAGTGAACTTCCAACACAAAATGGCACGTTATCCATATTAATAACGTCTAAGTACCCATAAACGGAACAATATAATATGACATTATCAGTTATATGAAGGGAAATGTGAACAAATAACAAAATAAGAATATTAACATCTGTATTTAGGCACAATCTTTATATTTTTTAAGATGCAAATCCCGTTTCGATATTTACTTAAATTTTATACTTGTAATTAATGTTCAATAATTATAGCCAAAAAAATTCTTACCTGGGACTGTTGCAAGTCATGACAAGAAGTTCCTGCAGCATAACTAATACTTAAGCTCACGCTTGCACATAACAGCAACAACTTAAGCATCATTATTCAATTACTATTAATAAAAAACTAATTTATTCCAATCTCAGTTATGAACAGGTAAGTTTCATATTAAAGATCTAATTGAGATCGCGAGATTTATAAACTGGTATTTAAGTACGATTATATAAATAATCTGACTTAGAACGTGATGCCGCCAAATGAGAAGAGATTCTAAAGATAAGACTTCTAGATAATGTCGATCGATGCGTGATTGTGTCTCTGAGATATATTTAATCTACCCGGTACATTGATAAACATACTAAAATAATTTAATGGAAACTTGTATGTGAAATTACACAATCCACGAAATTAATCAAATTTTTAAATACAGGTGGTATGCTTTTTGCAAATGGACTTGAGTACTTACACCTACATTTCACCTCAGAAGTAGCAAATTTATGTTTAATATGAGTTCATAACATATTTGTGTATCGTTTACCTCCATTGAAAGCTGTACCAGACACGTCAATACACAAACACATCACAGATCGGTCAATTCTTCCAGGTGCAACAAGCCGATCAGAAGAATCGCATCATAAAAACATTTTATAGGAAAGGGAATAAATAAACAATAAAAGCACCAAAAAATTGTTTTTAAAGAAATTAAATGGTATTATTTGTTTAAACAATGTAATAACAGAAAAGTGATTATTACTTTATTGAGACCTCAATCAGTAATTTCCGCATCCATATAATTATCTGCTACAAAATCCTCTTCCTCTACGCTAAGCTCATCTTCATCGCTCCTAGTTGGAGTTATGACTCTTCGTTTGCTCCACTGCGACATCAAGATCTCTACTCCCAACTGGATAAGGGATACAAGGGCTCCAAGGGTAGACAGTATGATAACCGGAACGACATCTCCGAACTTGACTCTCTCGGCCAGTAAAGCAGCTCTACAAGGCGGGGGCTGGATCCTCAGGCGGGAAACGAGACGCTTGGCTAGACCAGTCTCGTGCAACCAACGGCCTGTCGATCTAAACACATCTATCCATTGCCCTCGTTTCGTCGTTGTCACCCATGTCACGGTCTGCAAAATTAGCGTT
The DNA here is from genome assembly GCA_018250275.1 of Udranomia eurus. Taxonomy (NCBI): domain Eukaryota; kingdom Metazoa; phylum Arthropoda; class Insecta; order Lepidoptera; family Hesperiidae; genus Udranomia; species Udranomia eurus. Next base: position 8,661 of record DWNJ01002527.1, read on the forward strand.
AAAACAGAAATCTAATAAATAAATGACAATAGAACCTCATTCAGTGACAAGGAATCAAGAGTCAAAAAATCATGAAATTCCCGTGATGTAATTTTTGGGTGGCCTGGCCTAATTATCTTTTACATTATTTATTTATTTAGGATTCAAACTGGTACGTCATACTAATGGTACCTCAGGAACGGTATCCACATACTGAAGCTTGCAAATCTGATCATCCGTAAAAGACTTCATTCGTGGATAAAGCTGGTTGTACTCAGTGTGGTACGCTGTGCTCCCATCTTGTATGAGACGAACACCTCGCTCTATATCCTGATAGAATTTCGCAGTTTTCTTCTTCTTTTTTAAGTATTCTAGATCGTCTCTATTCGTTTCCACCTGTTCGCAAATAATTCAATTTCATTAATTACGAGTACCTTACTGTATGTACTTACTTTTCTTATTATCTATTAGCATGTCATGTCAGCATCAGAAATGTTGTTTGTTTTATTTGTTCAGCTAAGTAAGTAAACTTAACTTTAAGCTAAGTTTGTGTTACAGGTAGGCGATCAGTTAACAATTTTATGTTATCACAAACACAGTACAGCCAGCTGTCATATTTATGACAGTGATAGTGTATTTACACTATCACTTGTTTATTTTGTACGGAAAACAAACAGTATTATGTTTTTACCTACGAGAGGATTATAAATTTTATAGTGTGAATCTGGGGAGAATACGTACATCGAACATTAAATATCGCATGTAATCGTAATCTTCAGATGATATGGCGTATTTGGAGTCTGCCAGTGATGTGAGGGAATCTGGGCCGTTTCTCCCAGTGCTCATGAGCGCTGATACAATAGCTGACGTGTAATACGCGTGGACCAGCATCGACGATACCGATAATACTATGAAAGTCAGGCGTCCAGATACACCTTCTGGAACTGCACTCGCGTCTGCAGAAAATTAAGATGGCATGACTCCAACCCTTTAAACCAGTACAGATATTACCAAGATCTCGGTCTAATAAGTTGCATGTAGATGGAATATCATTTACAGTTAAATTTTAGTTGAACCCAGAAATATGGATCAAGGCAGTTCGTAACTACTGTGCTACATCTGCATACTATGTTTATTAGTAAGACAAAGTTCGTCTGGAAAATATCTTGGTACTACTATTATTTCGAATAGAGTAAAGTCGTGATCACACTCTAATAACTGTGATCAGAATTGATCTGCTGTAACAAAAATGCCCTGTAACCATCAGTAATAATAAAAAATCAACAGTAACACCTTGTTGTAAATACGTAGCGAGCACAGTTATGTAAGCGCCCTCCTTCTCTGACGGGTGCTTGGCCATAAGCCGTTGCGCCAGCGCCAGTACAGCCACCAGCGCCAAGCAACTCCACCACACGCCGGCGGTGAACGGCTCCACGAACATGTTACTGCTGCTCTCCCGCTCCGACAGATAAGTGAACCCAACACTGTTTTAAATTTATTTATTTTTACCCGCGGTTTTCCTCGTCTTGATGTTAAAAAAAATCTTTGTTTTATCATCAATCCATTCGAGAAGATTATTTTCTAAATAAAATGTACCCTTTGACAATTTAGAGATACAAAATTCCATTATATACGGTTAGGCAGTGAAGGCGGAAGTGATATACAAAATTACGTTCGCATTTATAATATCTATTAAGTTGGACTTATAAGAAGAGCAAAAGAGTGTGTCACTGAAGTTAAACTACCACACCCCAAGACCCAAAGCGAAGGTTCCCAGACACATATGCAACTTCTATCATCTGTCAGATAA
>DWNJ01002528.1:0-10448 GCA_018250275.1 Udranomia eurus
TGGCTCACTCGTTAAATGAGAATTCAGAATCACTTTTTACGAATACGTTAATATAAACTACGCACTACCACACAAAACTGAAATATCTTTGCTACGGGTAGCTTCAATCGTTAACAAAATCGCGCTGTTTCAAAAGGCTTTGTCAAACGTTTATTGAGGCGTAAAAAGGCGTTTTTGGTATGTGTGTGGTGGGATCTATTTGTGAAGTCGTACAAACTATTCTGTTAAATTTTCACTTTATTTCAAATTGTTAGTAGACTGTTGGTATATTTTAGATTCCAGGCTTACTATTATAGAGGAACTCTTGTTTCTTTAGGGTGATGGAAAAAACAAGGATGGACTGGAAGAAGTATGAGTGAGTGAATATTGCCATATTAACTACTAGGAATGTAGTAGAACTCAAAATGGTAGATACCTTTACGGTTCGACTCCGGAGGCACCACCGCCACACCGATTTCTGCCTTGTTACAGCAGTATTCTTGCCACTGTGTTCTGATAGATAGATAGATCTTCTATAACAGCACTATTTTCGAACAGCAATACTGGCTCGTATGGAAATGTGATATAATACTTTTACATAAGTAAGACTTAATTTCGTATTTATAATGTTAGTATAGACGAGGTGGACCGTGTAAAATCTATGCCGAGTATGACATACTCGCAAATATATCGTAAAAGTTCTCTCACATGTCTCGACTATGCAATAACGTACGAACAATTAACAACTTTTCGTTGCTAAACACGTAATATCGGAAGAATATCAATATTTTTCAATATTCTTTAATTCTTAGAGAAAGTGAACAGGAAGGAACAGAGTCTCCCGCATATCTTAAAAGATTTCGTTTATTCAGTCAAATAATAAACATATTTTAGAAATCTCGTAAACAAAATTATGAGCTTATAAGGGCTTATACTTCTTAACTTAAATATGAGCTCTTAATTCGTATACGTAAAACGAAAAGTTTCAAGCAATATTTACTTTTCAACAAAGCTTAACATAGGCCTTCACCTTTGTCAGTTAAGCCCAATTCACTTTATAGTACATTTAGTAGTATATGTGGCATATGGGCATGTTCCATATTTGAATTTTTTTGATTGAAAGCAGGTGCAGTGAAAGTATTTTTAGAACTTGATTTTATTGTTTTAGCAATTTCAAACTCATATTTTACAACACATTTTTAAATCCGTTTAAAGCTAAAGCTGATTTTTTGTAAGCTGTTTACCGAAAAATACAATTCTCTTTACAAATAGACAGTCAAAGTACAGAATAATACTATATTTATTGAGTCTTCAGACATCTTTCATTGCTGTTGCCCCCCGCTGAATTTAATTTGATGAATTACCCTGAGTTTGGGTTTTCGGATTAATTAAGACAAGTGACGAAGTATAACTTTTATAGATGAAAAAAAATATTTTCATCGATTGCAGTAGGTTATAAAGCTTCCCTTCTGCTGCTTTAGTTCACAGTCTGTTCGGCAGGCAATGTCGACCCCATATTAGATTAATTACGGCGTGGCGTAATAGCCTTGGCAACAGCATTGGCTACTAACCTGAAACAAAAAATAGCGTTTTTAGCTCATGCTACTCGTATCGCTACTCGCTCGTAGCGAAACAAGTTGAAACACTTCGTGAAATCTTCATATAATATCGGAAAACAAATGTTGTGAAAACAATAACGACTGGGAATATAAGAACTGTGCGACTCCGTAGGCTGAATTACCTCGCAATACCCCACTCTTGACATTTCAACATTGCACGACACACGCATGTATATTAATTGAAACTTTTTATTCTTTAATTGGAAGCGCTCATACATTCGCGGCTTGTGTAGATCGTAAGTGATGAGGCAAATTAAGCAACGTCAGGCGCAGTAACTAGATAAGTCTAATTTAAGCGATTATTAGGTCATAATACGTATCATCATACATCTTGACATATGAACTTGGCAGAGCGCGCGACAAATGCATGTATATTAATTGGAAAAAAGAAATTGAAGTGCACAGAGCTCCGTGGATTGTATAAATCGTAAGTGATGATCGTAAGCATAGTCAGGCGCAGGCTATAACGGGATGTGCCTGATTTAAGCGATAAGACAAATTAAACAACTTTGAACGCATTTTATACTTAACTGGATAGGTCTTTCGGATGACAGCATTGTCATGCGCACTTTCGTGTTTCGGAGGGCATTTTAGATCTCGGTTAGTGCAGATAGTACAGATAACAATCTTTAAATTTAGTCGGAGTATATCTGTGTGTTTGAAATATCTGACAGATCGGTTGGCCATCAACCCGCAGTGAAGCAGCGTGGTGGACTATGCTCCACGACGCTGCTTCACTTATTCATTAATACGGGCTTACAACTGGCTTTCTTTCTTACTGTGTTTATGTTTAATTTTTAAAAAATCTACAGGAAGAGGGACAACGGCATCCACATCCAAACAATCGCTTATTTATGTGCGAAATTAATTGGCCGAAAGTTATTAATCCGAATAAGGATGTCACGTCCAATTATCGCTGATTTTGTTTCATGCGTCACCTCCTGTGAGGATTCTGTCGGATATTACACATTTTTGCCACTGTATCTCGATAACAGAGATCTATTCTTGTCCACGACAAATATAATAACATTGATGTTGCTTCAGACCGGAATCTGAGGAGTATTGGAAAATGACGTATCGGTAGAGTATGTATGTACATGGTGTTATGTACTATACTTTATGTTATCCAGAAATTGTGGCATATGCCAAAAATTACTAATAAATACCTATTTATATACCGATATTTGGTAAAATCTAGATGACTCTGCTATCTCAAAATCTTTATCGTAGACATAATTATATGTATTTTGGAAACATTTATTTAGATGAAAAATGTCTGCCTTGTATTTGTTAATACGATTTGATAATCTAATATGTCAAACGCAAAAAAGTTACCCCAATCAAATTGATAGAATCGTTCCTAGTTAGTTTCGTCCGCTTTCAAATATGATTCTCTCTCCTATATCCCGATAACCGAGATCTATTTTTCTGAAAGATAAATAACATTGTTGTAACTTCAAGCGACCGGTATCTCTATGAATCAAGGAGTATCGCGAACAAGTGTTGGAAATATATAGGCCCTTCAGACAGTAACTTGTGCGAAGATCTGTGGCGCAATTGGGATTTCTTGTTTGTTCTTCTTCACACACAGAACTATGAACGATGTTTTCAGAGTTACTTCGTGTTTTGTGGTTAGTAAACTCGTTCATAATACGAGTCACATGTAATTAATCTTGATAGTCATATTCATGATACTAAAACACAATCTATTTTAAAATGTTGTTTGTCTGTCCGTCTGGGTTTATCTTTGGAAGGACTGTTCCTGTTCTGCCGGGGCTTTCGATAGCAGATAGAGGAGGTTATCAGACAATATACAGACTTTTTATCTCAGATTTTTCCTGAAAGATAAATGGCATCATTGTTAAGTGTTTGATATATATCAGCCTTTAAGACAGTAACTTGTGCGAAGATCTATGGCGCAATTGGGATTTCTTGTTTGATCTGCTTTCAGTAACAGCGAGAACTATAAGCGGTGTTTTTCAGCATTTGTTTGTGTTACTTTGTGTTAATAAACAAGTTTATAATACGAATCATATATAATCCAAAAATAGAAATAATATTGTGTCTGTCTTGGATTTCAAAATATGTTTTCCCAAGAGATTATTGTTATTTACACGATACTAAAACACGTTATAAATATGTGTATGATTAATTCATAAACAATCTCAAAATAGTTATTATTAAAATACTAAAAGTCACTATGTTGCCTGTTTGTTATACATAATTAAGATTTTAATTACATGTAAATTAAAATATAATTAATTTATTTTAACTCATGCAATGAGTATCAAATTATTATAATGAATAACATAAAAATAATTATGTTATTCATTAAATATCTTTACACTTAGGCTTAATATCAGAATACATATAATTAAAATCTTTCTCTTTTAAAAACTTTGAGATTTTATAGTTTCAAAGTGAATGCCATTTAAGGTATTTACAGCTTTACTAGGTATTCTTAAATTGTTGAATTTAAAATTTTCATAAGCAAAAATGAATACTTCTTTGCATAAAACACGTAGGAACTCGTACAAAGAAGTATTTAATTCTTTCAAATATCTAATTCTTTGTTCTTCTTTCAAATATCTTCATTTTAAAATATTGTTTAACATTTTTATTAAAATGGCTGCCATTGATCTAAGTCGATGAATACCGCTATTTATACATTTAATTAGAAGTATACCTAATAATTCATCTTTTCAATAATAAAACATACGCCTATATGATTTGAAAACTGGCTTCTAAAGTACGAGTTTAATATTACGAAAATCGCTGGATTTATTATTTTTGTAACATTAAAGTATCAAACGAGAATATAGTCTACCATCCAAAGCAGCATCGAAGTTCGTTCTTAGGTCGATTACAAATGCGCTGCTACCACTGAGGACTAAGATGAAATGCCTCGGTTAAATGTGTCTTCCACACATCCTTATCACACACTTCAACTGCAAACAAAGAAACGAAAATACTGTTAGAAGGCAAAATTTGCAGCAATGTCGTTCCGAACTAAGAAATGTCTCGAAATGTTAAGTCTCCTAACCACAGAAAAGTTAATTATTTCTATTTCCATGTTCTAAATACAACAGTAAGGACCAAGTTAGCCAGGACATATTATAATTTCTGTAATCGCGTGGAAACGTATCTCATCTCACAAATAATTATAGCTTCGTTAATTAATGTTGATACCGTAAATTAACTTGGTAATTCCTTGTTCGCTTTATTATGTAGGTATAATGGAGCATAAGAAATAAGGAGAGTTTAAACAATTTGATACTGTAATCTACTATAGTTTAAAGGCTACGCCATTATGGCGGAACGTACATAATATGATTTAAAGTAAAATCTAATATACATTATTATGAAGATACAGGAGACGTTACAGCTAATTTTAATAATATGTGTATTATTTGTCTTTTTTTGTTTATTTTAGTGCGGATACTGTTTTTTTTCTTTTCTTAATGTATGTGTAGACCTAATGCTGTAGTTTGTGTTCGTGAATGAATTATATTCTAATTATATTCTATTCTTGTAAATATTGTTATTTAATTATTTGATTGAGAATTCATGTACATGTTTAATTGGAAACCAAACACAAAAAACATTATTTTACTCAGGCATTTAAAAAAAAAATCTAATTGTAAACTTGCTATATACCACCGAAACCAACGACCAAGTCTTACTACGATTAGGCATGTGTTATGTGTTCTGAAACCTAATAATATCTACTCCTCGGCACTATTCTATTCTAAGTGAACTCTTAATACTGGAAATACACCGCTCTAAATACTACTGTCTTGACATTTCCTTAGGGTTGATTTTAGTCTATTAAAGGCTAATTGCACCAAAGTTGGTTAAGTTTTATTCTAAGGGTAAAGTTGTGAGTAACTCTTGGCTAGCAGAAAACTTATTATTCTAAATATAAAAAGTTAGAGTATCTACTTCCCTCGAATTTTGGTATATGCATACTAAAGCAAAAAGTCCATCTATTTATATCTATGTCTATACATATAATAAATCTGTAAGTGAATGCTATCTGATTGCTGAAAACCATTTTAAGAGTCATTACCAAAGAAAAGACATAGATAGAAAAGAAATATTTTTAGAATTTTTGTCTGTTTGTCTGTGCGTTCGTGCACGCTAATCTCAGAAACGGCTGATCCGATTTGACTGCAATTTTTACTAATGTATTGTGGTAAGGTTCACTTATAATTTTGTTTGTTTGATAAAAATCAATTCATAAAAAGTGGACGAGGACGGGGAGATGGTACGAAGTGCGCCGGGTGAGCTAGTGTTTAATAAAGTTTGATATAAACGGTGTATTTCATTAAATACTCGTATGTAGTATTTACATTACCTTCACTCACTTAATCGAATTTAACGGTTTAGTGGTACGTATATTTTGAAATAAAGCAGGTTATCCGGAAATAAATATAGGGAATAGTTTTATCAATTAAATGGGCCCTTAATGAACTATTCTACTTATAGTCAAGCTTTGATTTATGCATTTCATTCTAAATAGATGGCGCTGTTTTGATAATATTTGGCTCTTTATTTAGTATGCATTTGTTTCGATTATAAATTGTTCTATCAGTCTCTTGGAGATGTCATTTTTTTCTTTTCAAGAATACTTTACTAAGAATGGAAAACAAGTGCGTAAGCGACTGTTAAATACTCCCTAACCCCTTTAATGTGAATTCAAGTTTGAATAATATGGAATTCATATACCCTTAGATTAATTGGAATTGTTTTTACTTGCTTGAATGTTGCTCCGTTTACTAAGCGATTGGAATACGAACTTGGTTAACTAGTCCTGAAACTCTAAACTTCAATTCAATTAATAATTATTTTTATTACATCACGGAAATCCTATACGTGAGTACTCTAGTGTAAATTGAGGTGACCCACATTTCCAATCGTAGCATTTTTCGTATCATGACGTAATAGGGGTGATTTAGATTCAAAGATTGGCGTAAGCTTTTTGCTTTTCTCAGACTACAATTGAAATGTATTCGAAAAACGTTTTATGTTGCTATTATTTGATAGATTAATTCACACACATTAGCCACACATTTCTTGTAGGACATATCTTTACTAGTGTCTATGGATTTTATCCTTCCGTGTCTATGGAACTTATCCTTGCGTTGTCTATGGAAGAAACAGAGAATACTAATGTGATACATGATTAGATTATAACGTTTATTTCCTGATGCGCAAACCAATTTCGAGTAATCGAATATTCTATTTTCATATAATAATACGGGTTCTTCCGGACTCTTCCTACATATGTAGTTCCATTTGTTTCATGGGCCATGCAACGTACTAACACTAATGCCAACTGTTGTTCCTAAACTCGGTACATACTGCCATTTGTTCCTTGTAATAGTCAATTCAAACTTTCATTTTAGAAAGTGAACCCTAATTGCTCTATCAAAACCGCACAAACGTACCTGCGGGTCCTATACTCTTTCCATTTCAAGTTGTTTATAAAGGTGCTAACACTCTACGCAATGTCATAAGGTTGTCAACTATCGATGTGTCGATGGTTGGTTGGAAAAAAACTCATATCGATAGAATCGTGACATCACAAAACTTACGTAGCATCGATAAAAAAATAAATCAATACTTAATTATAATATTCTAAGGTCATTGATAAAGAGAAATAAGAACTGTCATTTATGGTTATTAGTATTATTGATAGTATGACTATTTTTGATGTCACTGTGCCGTCAGCATAATGTTTTTATAATTGTGATGCATTGTATTTGATAGACAGTCGCCTGTAAGATACTGATCTGTATACACGTAATAAACGAATATAACATATATTACAAGTAGTCTGCGTCATGAAACACCTACAAAATATATTGCCAGCTAGCTATAGCACATCCCAATTGGACTAGTAACCACTCAACCATAGTATATCGATAAACAAGGCAACCCTAGTGCAGAATAACATTCATCGTATTCTGACCGTAAAGTTAAGAAGTGTCGGGAATTGGCGTCGGCTGGATGACGCCGTTCTCCATGCTTTATACGTGTATCCGTTCTTCGGACAGTAAGTCAGCCAAACTCAGTTGGTTATTTATCGATTAAGCCGTAAGAATTCGTTCATCCTTGTCGTCCTTGTCGGATGTTTAAGGGAGTCTTAAACATCCGACAAACTAGGTGCAGTAATATTGAACATTCTACGTGACAGTGATGCATACTCGGGAGTATGGAGAGCAGACAGTGAAACGTTGGCATTATTAGTTGCTCCTTCACGTCTTGGACAATTGTTGCTTATGCCTAAAAGGTTACGTGTCCATTAGAATGGGGATAGACATAGAACTGTATACTTTTAAGTATTCTCTATATACGACGGCATCATCAGACGTTTTCTGCCCAGCAAGCGTGAGGCGAAGGGAATAGAAGAAGAGTCAGACAAATTTGACGCCCCGTGTAACGCACCGGTCACCATGCCAGATTGTTATCTGGTGGAATCTCGAAAGTGTCCGCAGGCGTTGCCCGTGACTCTGCCTTGGAGTCACGCGATGGAACACCGTCAGGTTTTTAGATAGTTGAAGGCCGACATAATCTTCCGCCGGCCCTATGGCGGAAGGTAACCGTTCCGAGTTTATCCTACATTAAAAAAATGTCAGACTATTTCAAGAGGATTGCGTAAGGTTACGTTAGGTTAGCGTAGAGCGTAGAAGTTAGAGCGTAGAATAAGACATTTTCGAATTCAGTCCTCGGTCTGGTTGTTTGTGGTGTTGCTAGCATCCACGAAATGGGGAACTCTAATGCGGGCTATAAATGTAGCATTGTTATGATGTTAGTAACAATAACAATTGTACTTTAGCAACTGCGGCCTGATCTTTTTTGTTCTAAATGGAGAATTTCTAGTACTGGTCTTATCAGTGCCGAATTTTATATCTTCATTTAGACAACGTGAAGACCAATGATATCAACAGTTGGAATTTTTGAAGAAATACTTAAGTATACATTATGAATTAGCGTTCGTGCAGGAGTAGGAATTAAAACTTATAGGATAAATATGAAAACAAAAAACTGTTATTAATTGGGGCAACATATAATGAAACAAATAACGATAAAAAATAAACAAAAACAAAAAAAATATAATACGAAAATTCAAAAATTTTACTAGGTAAATTAAACAGCTTCCGAATAAAGAATTCGGTCGAATATTTTTTTCCCAAACATAGCTGTAACATGTTTAAGTGAGTAACAATAACAAGTCAATCGGATGCATAGTTTTAGAGATTTTGTGATAAGTCAGTGAGCCAGTGGATATTTTAGTCAGGTACATTTAAAAACTTATACCGGTACTTACTCCGGTTAAATACACTAGTGGAAAAATTTTTTTTTCCGAATTCCGAGCAATTTTTCGAAAAGCTGTATTTTCAAAAGATGAAAAAAACTTTAAGGCAATATGTATAACTCAATCCTTGTCATTAGCGTGGAGAAAAGCTATTCGAAAAGATCCTGAAAAAAATTATCTTTTTCCACCAGAATCAATATCAGCGGAGTATATTTCTATATTCCACACCTTGCTGTTAAGCTGTCTATAAATTGATCATTAGATAGCATTTGAAGAGCTTTGCGCAGCTTATAACTTATAACGATTGGTCGGGCCATTAAGCCGTAGCTCGCAACAAGTTTGTCAGTTAGGAACGGAATCCATTATTTGTTTTTATGTACAATTTACATAATTGGATCGGGTAGTTCCACTATTTATGAAACTACATAATACGCTAATGTTTAATAAATCTTGCAAGCAAATTTAAAATACTAGTGTAAAATAACAAATACTCTTGTATGTAACGTTGTTACTATTGCGTATTGACTACTGGAAGATTGGATTGCGAATACGCAATTCAATATGAATACTGGATTCTGGATATTAACATAATGTACCACATAATTGCTATTACCGGTAATTCCTTATAATATCACGCACGTTGGGCGCGGTCAGTAACTGAATGGGTCTGACCGATGTGCCCAACAGAGATTGTTAATTCTAATTATTTTTAATTTTTTTATGCATTTATGATGTTTTGTTATGATTCTGAATTTGTATAAGTAAGCCAAGCTTGTGTTAGGAGTTCATGTCAATAGTAGAACGGGTGGGTGAGTATCGATCTTTGGGTTAGCTATCCTATCCATTGAGCTGCCGCAGCTTAGACAAACAAACAGTTACTGAAATAAAGGAATATAGTTTAGACACTGAGAAACGTGTCCACAGTCATACAACATACAATAATACATATCACTCTCATGAGGAATATTTCATTGAACATAGCTATTTGTCTTGTCTTTCCTAGCAGAGGTTTCATTAGCCCCCTTTACCTTAGTCTATGTTGTAAAAAACATTAAATAGTATGTTACTTAGATGCGAGGGAACAGAGCATGATGTAGCAAGTATTTGATTAAGGTACTTAAATTAGATGTTATCCATTATTGTAAGCATTAACCACTGAGCTTCATACTTAATATAGCTTAAACATACGAACATATTTACTGAAACAAACATAATGTTGACATTTAGAAACGTGTCTACACACATACGAGTGCCACAGGTTATAATAATCAGGTTACTTCATCGTCTGAATAATTTGTCTTATCTTTCCTGGTAGATGAGGTCTCATTTGCTGCGTTTACCCTAGTAGTCTGTATTATAAAGGAAAGTATTCAATTAAGCCGGAATGTCCGATAATACTTGATTAAATCAAGTACTATCGAACTTTCTGGCGTTGCTTTTGCCTATTAGCTCTAGAAAAATAGCCTTCACATTTGTAAAGAGTTGAAATCAATATACGCTTTCACGCATTAAAATAATATGGTTTAGTG
>DWNJ01002529.1:0-10448 GCA_018250275.1 Udranomia eurus
TTGTCGGTTTCCGCTCCGCTCATGAGACCGCTACAACTGGGACCAAGCCCAGACTCATTGATGCCTATAATACCTGTGACTGGAAAAGCGGCCAGTGATTACTATTTCACGTGCGATTACACCGATTTCGCGTTGGCTTTACATGTACGTATAAATTGCGGATTTGGTAAGTTAAATTCATAGACTGGCTAAATTATTTAAATCATAGCCTTTAGTTTTCCATAATTAATTAAAAGCTTTATGTTTTAAACCAAACATGTGCATCCACCTGATACATTTACGTTATAAAGGCTCTGTGTCCTTTATTAGCGTATTTGATCATTTTATTTATTAATTTTCTTCGTCCGATCAGATTTTTCTGTGTCCATATATTCAGGAGACATGTTAATGTTTAATTTCGATAGAATTTTGTACTCTAAAAATGATTTGACGACACATAACATACAAATAAGAAGAAAGACATACACAGCCGAGGAGAGTCACTTAATGGAGGCGTTCCGAGCTAGTCTTAACCAAAGAAAGAACTAAAGAAAGACGAACTGCGTTCTCCTTTGTTACCTGCATAATTATAGGAAGGTAAACAAAGCATTTTAATACAAGTTTTGTTTTACTTCTTGAGGAGTGTGCCCATAAAAATTGGGAAACGTTTCGTCATGTAGACTTTCCGCTCTATCGCACCACTCTCTATCGCATAAAATATAAGAACTCAACCTAGTTGTTCTGTGATTTTTACTCTGTTTTCATACATTAACGCGAGCGTTCAATGTTTGCTCGCTAAACCCCTCAGCTCCGACTATACAGTTCCACTGTACCCTCTGTATACTTTGCAGTAGCACACGTGAAGCATGAATTCCCAACCACCAATGTTTTTAAGTCTATTTTTTTTTTCAAATAAAAAAGTGTATGGAGCATATATGTTTTAAATAATTAATAGAGCAAATAATAAAATACTACAGCCAACAACAGCACGGACGAACAGTTTAGTCCGTGCTGTGTAATCATTATAATAAGAAAGGTCTATTTAGATTAGATATTGTTACATATCATAATTTGAGAGTCGAGAGCAGATGGACTGCATGCTCATTTGCTACTGAAATGGATGGTTGGTAATATTGATCATATGACAGCAATCTCTCCATCCGAACAGCTTAAGTGAATATTAGGGGGAAGAAGGTAGAGGGAGAAAGCTCCTCGGTCAAACTACAAAGATCTACTATTTACAGAATACGCATTTACATCACCGCATATGAATGTACGCAGGCAGAGGGTAGATAAATATATTTTTAAGCACTAAGTCCACGAAAAGCGGGCACATTGTTGTTTGAATACGGTACTTACCTACATTCGCGACGGAAAAAACCTAATATTTGAAGCTTACTGACGCGTCTGACTGAATGTTCAAGCGATACAACTAAGAGGAGCGATGCACCTTCCCGTCCACATAAACCTACAAAATACTTCTTCAAAACTAACATTAAGGTAGCGAACAAGCATGCAGTCTATCTAATCAATCCTGAAGACCTAATCGCTCTTACGTGAATAACAGATTACCCTGAGTTCTAAGCAATAACGCCTCGTTAAGTGACATTCACGTACATCACATTTAAATTAGCACAAAATAGCCCAAATACTGCTGTTATCATAATATTAATATGTGAAGCAAAAACTTAATTTAAAAAAAAAAAACTCCATTTAACTACAATTACACGACACACAACCAAACCTTTGATGCACACACGTACATATATAGACACCGGTTATACACGAAACGTCATTTTAATACTGAATCGAGAGTGACATGGACATCGGAAATGGCATTACAATTATTGTACATTGTGTGCAGTAAAAAAATATTTCCAAGTTTTTTTCTCTTCCTAGCATTGCGCTATTTGCGTATAGTTTATTACAAAGCAATTATTGTGAGGTATAAAATATAAGTATGTTACAACCTAATTCGAAGAAATACAGTCTATTTTTGTCGACCGCTAGATGGTCTCTAGTAAGACTGAAATAGATGTTACTATTTTATGGCGACTTGGTTGGTTTGGTTGGTGATGGAGAAAAAAAAAGTTACTCGCTTCATTCGCTCCTCGCTTTTGGTGTACACGAAAAATCCTTTAAACTCCGTGGACGGTGTAAAATAAAACTGAACCAACAGTCTCGTTTTTAACAGCAACACAAATATTTGAGGAGCCGCGTTAATGTTTCCAACAAAAAGTATAGAGTCAGCAAATAATAGTTACTCTGGAACCTTTGTTTCATTTTCGCAATGCTTTAGTCGTGTGGAGTTGTAATCTATTTTTATGAAATAGAGATACTCGTAGCATCATTTTATTGCAACCTCCATTGTCCACATCAGCGTAATCAGTCATAAAATTATACTTTCTGTACACTTGTGCTGCGATCATCGCTGTAGTCATGACATTGATATCACTTGATAACTTTGGAAAAGGGGAAGCAGGTGCAAGGAAAGACCTGTTACCAGCTAAAGTACATCAATTTGTTGTGGACAGTCCTCTTAAGTCCATCACACAAGCTCGAGAAATCTAAGCTATTGTCAATTGAAGTTGTTATAAAACCGAGTCCAGCTGCGTTTGTTTTTAAAAGTGCGAAAATCTACGAACCATGCAGGAAGCAAATGCATAGCTAACTATGCATATAAAGTAGAAACGAAACGGCAATAAAGGTGGAAACTAAAACAGAACTGTCCCGTGTCCGCGCAACGCAAATATTTAGGGACGGGCGCAAGCTCGCTAATGGAGAAACCGGACAACGGCTTGGAATTAAATAAAGATTTCATAAGAATGTTACGTGCGTAGAGATGACGGAAAAATGCATGATATGCTTATAACTTAGAGTAGTTATGTAAAAACTATACATCTCAGTCTTTATTCAAGGGCTATATTATACTATGTAAATAGATATTTGTGCGTGTTTGAAAAATTGCAAATGAAATTCCCCAAATTACATATATTCTATAACAGGAATGAGTGTAACATGTTCTGTGCGTAATTACTATACTAGCATTATAGTGGCACTAAAGGAAAATAAGGCAGCGCTGCCCAGTGTCCGTTGGACAACGCAGATATTTAGGGACAGAACAAAGCTCGCTAATGGAGAAAATGGAGAACGGTTTGATATGAAATAAATATTTTGCACGCGCTTGGTTAAAAGCATTAGCATAAGAAGTTATTGGAAAGGACACTTTCCAATAACTTCTCATAAAAATAAGAGATCTTAAGAGATTTTTAAATGCCTTACCTTAGGAAATAAAATTTAATAAATTGAACATATTTATCTGTATCATATGTATGCATTTTGTCCAAGATATAATTTAATATAATTTTAAATATATAATTTTTGTGCAGTATTTACGAATAGGTTATTTATGATTTAGCTATGTGAAATAGCTTTTTAGTTGTATCTTATTTTATTTTCTATATTTGTATTTTTTTATTAATAGTATTTAAGTGTTACTTCAAATTCAACGCTATTATACCTTTGTCTTGAAGACGTTTAATAAATTTCTAAACGAGAGATGGAGTAAACACTGTTTACTTCTCGACTTAAATCTCTTACTGGGTTAAATGAACAATGAAATAGAGAGGTCTTACTAAAGAGAGGTCGTAAACTTTTTATTTCAAAACTACGTATAAATTTAAATGTTATCTGTCCTCCATAGCGCTGGGTTTTATCATGTTTGTTCTCTTTTTAACCATTAGCGCCCTACGCTGTGGGGCGTTAGCTGTGCTGAGCGATGAAAACTGTACTTTTTGTAGCACATATACTTACTATAGAGAGAACGTGTAAAGGTAATTCATATGATATTCATCAACAGCTATATGATTGACGAATATACTCGTACCACTAGTTAGAAAATATGTATAACGTACTACCTACTGGAAAAACCTAAATTTAGTGACATAATTTAAGAAAATAATTACTATTATTGGATATTTTTTTGCACCCAGTGAAGGTTAGGTTTAGTGGATATGGTAGTTTTTATCCCGAAAATCATCACTTAAAGTAGCGGAAAAGGGGGTGTATGTTTTTTGTCCTCTACTTACTTCATAATGCGTAAAAAGCAAAAGCTAGTAGCAGTATATATTGTATTTATCAAACCGAATGAATCCGTAGACGTATACTAGTAGAGTATAAACAATAAAAATCACACACAGCGTTATGGAGTGTGCACAGATAAAAATATAATTTAGAGCGCGCGATGACATAACGTGCAATATGGCGCTGAATAAATGAAGTGGCTTTAAAATGAAACAGGGATGAATGTTTGTTGTAACAATGGCGCATTATGTAACGGGGATTACAGGGGTTCGGCCTGAGAGCTATATTGATACGATAATCTACTGAAATAAAAGATAATGTTTATTTGTTTGTTTCTGTACTCCATAGATGGAGTATAGAAATTAGGTGTCTTCATATAATAAAAAAAATGTATGCTGAAAATAAATGTTTGAAAACTCACCATAATTGGAACCCAAATCGAAATTTCGATTCCAGGTGCACCACTACATCCATCTACATCTATTTCTACCTCATCGCAGCAGTGTTCTTAAGCATAAGCGAGACTAACCTGATTGAGGTGATCAGATTAGCCCTCAGGGGCTGCCATTTGTGGTCGACCTAAGATAGACCCATTATCCTGTTTTGGTTTGGTTACAGACAGGTGTCCATGGGAGGCAGTGACCACTCACCATCAAGTGGACACTGATGCTCATTTGTTAATGTTCTAATAATAGCACCTGTGAAAGCAAACAATTTCATAATCTAAGTATTATTACGAAGTGGTTACGAGTCACTTGTACATCCTATTTCACATGTCAACCACGACTTGTTACCGAGAGTGGCGCCCGCGGCTGTTACATGTTTTATTCTTTTTATTTGTTACCTTGTTTCACGTCGAAACAAAGCGATCTATTGACGTGTCTTTACTTATTTTTCTATCATCTGAAAGCACTGAAAATAAAGAGTTGTAATAAATATATGCTTTCACAATTTTTTTATATAGTGGAGGGTGTGCATTTCAAAACTTGAAGATTTCCACGTCATAGCATCTCTTAAATATCGCCATATTATCATTTATAGGAATTTGACAAAATCAACCACTTCTCCATCAATCAGTGTCACTACATTAGAGCAGCCTAAAGTCAGCTTTGGTCGTCGGTCCCTAGTACCCAGCAAGGGAACTCTAAACTATTAAAACAGCTAACATAAGCGAAACATATTCCGACATAAAATATTCGTTGAATAGTTTTTAAAAGGCGATCAATCTCTGCTGCCGTTTTGCAAAGGGTCGTCAAAGGTTATTTCCCAATAACAGGATGTACGATAGATTCAATAGCGGGCCATCGATCACGTAGGGCTGAGCCTTCTTTTTGTGTCAACTTTTAATTTGCATTTTGGTACGCGCTTCAATCAGTTGTATAGTACAAAAACGTTTTCGATTTTACTAAAATATAGGGTGACTAATTGTTATGCTTATGATAACTTATGCTTATGATAACTGATAACTGATAATGGCGTAAACCAAGCCGTATTGGCATAAAATGCTAGTACTACTAGAGAATACTTTTTAAGAGTTTTCAATTCGACAATATTTCTTTCTATAATTTACTTCCGTAACATATCAAAACGTTCGAAGTAGAACTTTTGAAAGCGTAAGAACTAGACCAAAGAAACACCTATGCACATTTATCATTCATGTAGCCACAAACATAGAGACACGTTAATCCGCACCACATAACCGAACACCATAAGCTTTCTCTTTATAAGCACATCTTTAATTTCAAAGAGCTTTTGATGTGCAGCACCCGGCGCCTCGGAGCGGAAACTGAATGCTACTCACTTGAGCTTAAATGTAAGCTCGCGTATGCTTCGCACGTTATAAGTGTAGAGCGTGTTCAAAAGAAATAACACGGTTAAATGTGCTTTTTTTACCCCTTGCGAAGAGGGGGTGTTTGAGCCAGCCTGAATGATGCGTGAAATGCTTGAAATAGTATACGTATGGGTGAGGCTTTTTAATATTAAATACAACAGCTGTTTTAAGCAGAAATAGGCTGTGGTGGTGCCTTCAGAGTTGAACCACGATACCTTTCTAACGATAACTGCCAAGATTGAAGTTCCATTTTAGGTCAACCACAAATGCGTTGATACCCCTGAAAAATAAGTTGAATCCACTCAGCTGTCTCTCTTACCACACCCTTCAAACCAGAACACAGCATCAAGATCACTTTAGCAAGAACAATCTTGTAATAACTTCGTAATCGCCCCGCGGGAGGAATATTCCATTCAATATTATTTATTTGCATACATGTGTGGGTATAATGCAATTATAGTGAATAGTATTAGCCATTTCTGGCATGCAGTAATTATCAAGCCTCGAAGAACAACTACATTTCAAATGACCTACTCATGTTCAACTACGTTACATTTAAACGTTACAAAATTATTACTTTTTCCTATAAACATTATTATTATAATTAACTGAACTCTGGGTGCCAATATCTTTTTCTAAAAATAAATATGGTAGGTACTCATTGTTTTTCTAAATTTAATCATCAAACCATATCAATGTGTTTGTTGAATAAGGTTACAAAAGTTGTTAATTTAAAAACAATTTTAAGACCGCTTACTCGCCTCTATGCAGCCCACCTTACAAATATAAAAAAATATTATACATAACAACACACACACTTTTTACACAATAGCAAAACTATTGAGATTAATCACAATCACACTTGTCGGTAAGAAAGTCGTCCACGCTTTAGTAATATTTTACTCTTAAAAATTTATTCAGAATTCTTTTTAAAATGTTGATGTCTTCAATATTCCGTATTGGCGTAGGTATATTGTTGTAAATAGTAGGTGTCTTTGAGCCCTTGCTTGAGTTATTAATATCATATTTTTAAACGCTCACGTAACCGGTACACATGTAAATCTTAAATAATATCATATCTGTCTTTAAAAGCCAACAGTAAAGTCATTGAAAATTGCTGATTTAAGTATTAAAAACACAAAAATCATGTTTAGGTATAAGCCGAACAACATGACATTTTTTAGTTCTAACAATACATGAGTAAAGTGCTGCACAACGACTAAAAACTTGAAATTCCTGATAACTCCGCTAACAAGACAGCGAGGGATGTTTATCGGGGTTGTTACGGAGTTGCATCTAACAAGTGTTGTTTGTTTGCAACCCTCGGTGTTCCTTTGTCAGCAAATAGTTGTACACTAGGTGAGGTGCATTCATTATATGCTGAATTATTGTACAGTATGTGCAAGGGATGTACACTAATCGAGAAAATAGTTTTGGTCGTACAAATAATGGTACGAACTGATTTGTACTACTAGAGAACCATTCTTATCTTAGAAGAGAGACGTAAATAGAATGGCATTGTGCCTTATCCTATAGTTATTATACTTAGTCTCTGACGGGTGATCTCAGTGAATAACGAAACCAAATAACATTTAAAATTATCAAAAGTCACGTGCAACTAGTAAATATTAAAGTTGTTAGAACAAGAGAGATAATGATAAAATAATATAACAGACAGACTGGACAGAGATTGGTACAAAACATAAAATTATATATATTTTTTTTTTATTAAAATGACATTTTTGGCCCGTGTAATTTTGGAAAGGTCCGCATTAATCCTTTACTGTCTCCTATTGGACATCTCCTGAGGGATTACACAACGCGCTGTAATATCCTAAACGATGTAAAGGCCCTTGCATACAGGATAGAACGAATGAGCCCACAGAACAACAAAGAACGACTAACAATATGGGAAAGAAAACAATTTCCCTGTATGTTAACAATCTAATTAGTGTTCCCATCTCGGATACGGGTAGGGAGAGATTAAACAAAATAATATAAAACTGATTCTCAACTGCCTTTAACAGTATTTTTTTTAGAAAAAAACGCTTATGTACGTAGCTTACATTTACTTAACTATGTTTCCCTCGTGTGAGGTTCTGCGCTCGCCCTCATTTCACGTAAAGCAAATATTAAATTAGTTTGTGGACGTGCACTTTTTACTGTGTCCCTTTAGGTGAACTTCGTGAGGTGCTTTGTATTTACCTTACCCATACTTAATACTATGAATGTGAAACTAATTCTGTTTTTCTGTTCTGACCAAGTCAATCTATTTATTTTAAATTAATCGGCTGCGTATTACATGGTTCTCACAACTTTTTTCGGTAGAAGAACTGAGTTGCGAGACTTGGTTTTTTTTCATAAGATTTGTTTTTAATACTATTTTACACCTAAACTCAGGAACCAATATAGGTGAGATTTGATATGACGACCCCTAGATGGACAGAAGGCAGTTTCTAAATAGTCTTTTAAGTTTAAATGGTGGTGGATTTGCTCTACTGAAGTAGAGCAATGTGAGCAAAACCACGGGGAAAAGCTAGTAATAAATAAACGTTAAGGTTAAAACAGAATCTGCGTAGCCGTGACGCCGTGCTTATCGCAACACTAGATCTGCTTTATAACATTATTTCAATTGAATCACTAACAAACTGATTTAAAAACCACTTAAAACTACTGTTAAAACTATAAGAAAGAAATACCTGCCTTGCCGTACTTAATAATATATGTTTTACGGATTTCCTACTACCGCGTCTCACAGCGACTACATTATATCATATCATAGCTAGTGTAAAGATCATCGCTATAATCTGCGACAAAGAACAAAGTATCTACAAACCTTCGGACAAAGCGGTTACCGCAAATCTCGTGTAGAATCGTGAAACCAGTGATCGGCTCCAGCCACAAAAAAATCATGATGACAAATCAGTGGTAGTCACAAGTCGCCATTTTTATAATATTAAGTTAGTAAACGAGCATGCAATCTACCTAATGGTGAGCGATCATCCATCGCCCACGGACATCTGAAATCTGCTCCACATATAATAAGATCGTAATTCCATCTGAGAACGACATGCGATGCGTTAAGTGCGTAAGTTGGCACGTCTCGGTTAATACTCTCCCCGTTTGCTAAAGTCATTTAAGATCGAATGATGATCGACAGAATGCTCGTTTTCAATTTTTATTTTGTACAGTTTATTGTGCATATTCCGAAATTATATTACGGCCAACCTACATCCCCGAGGTAAATGTAGAAAGCCCACATAAAAACGATCGAGTACTTTCTCTGATGCTCGAGCAAACAAAGAGGAATTCCATATACAAAAAAGTTTGAAATTGGGGAACAACATAAAACAAAAACAAAGAGAACAACTTCCACAAAAGGAGAAAGAAAACAATAGGCCCTTTGTTTCGTAAACAATCCAATTAGTGTTGGGAGGAGAGACAATAAACACGGCTTGATATTGAGAAGGTCGGATCAAAGTGGCGATGTAAGACGTATTGCGATTCGATTAAAACACTTGCGGGGACACGTTTCCCACCAACCACTAATAATTAAATTATATTGTTATTGCTCGTTTGTGGCCCAAATATGAAAACAATACTAATTATATCGTTTGATTTAAGATGAAATATGTACTTTTTTGCAATACTTATAAAAATGTTTTAATCAAAGTTAAAATTACTCTAACAACTGATTGATTTGTGAATGCAAGAATTCGCCCGCTTCAATAAGCAATAAAATAATTTTTCAATGTCGGTTGAACAGAAATTGGAAAGCCAGCGAATATAGTATGGGTATTATGCGAAGCTTTAGTCTCAATTCTCAAACCAGTAACCCGGAGACTAAGGAATCCAGTCAGTTAGATGGGACCACATGGGACTGTAGTGATAACACGACTTAACACGAGTATCCCTTACGTTTGTATTAATCCCTTCATACTCACACTCCTACAATACGATTCCCTGTGTCGTGGATACCACGAACACACACAAAGATAATCATAATCATAATACACAAACACCCAAACGGAAACCAATAATCTAAGTTCATCATTAAAATTTCTGCCTCGTGTGGAATCTAACCCAGGACCCTTTGAACCTTACGGCATGGTGAGCATTGTACCATACGGATCGTCATTTTGGTCAAAAACTAAACCAGTAAATAGAACATAAAATCGTAATGATTCTGTCATTACGACTGTCATTTGAACGTCTGGCCGAGTGACAGAACTCATTTGACAAGAACGTGATAATCATCTAGATTGTGGTCCAAAGCCGGGGCTCGCTAATCGCTCCCAGGAGAGACCTACTGCCGAAGACAAAGTGTCGTTAGAGTTTATAATGACACTTTGAGAAATTAAAAAAGGCCCAACCATCTCAGGGGTCGCATTTTTCTGGCGGTTTATTCGGCGGACGTGTTTGAGGAATTTATTGTTTACTAAAGATTTAGTAACTTAGAGTCTACAAGTAGATTGCTTTCGACAGTATTTGATTTTTTAATTTTTTTTTACCTTGCATTATTATTTTAAAATACATAATTTATTTTCAACTTCTG